>ML777907.1:318127-358600 GCA_009831015.1 Picea engelmannii | reverse complement strand
GCTGTTCTTGGGGTCACGGGCACGGAGGGCCAAGAAACCGAAAGGTTTCTTGGAGCTAGGAAGCCGGCTAGGCTCCTAGTTGGCAGGGAGGATTCCGTTGTTTCACTCTAGGCAAGCGGGAAAAGAATACTTGGAAGCGCCCAAGACTACAGTACAACCGGTGAGCTTCGACAAGCTAAGGAGGAGGTATTTTTCAGTGATATTTTGTTATTAATATTTTGAGTATACTTATGTTTTAAGATCTTAAATCTTAAAGTTAGCCTACAACTTATTTCATCATGTTATTAAATTTATCATTAAGCAGATATAGAATAATGGTGTAAATGGAAAATAGAATTATGTTAAAACGAAATTGTTATTGTGTATGTGTTGGAATAAATTGTTAATTTCTTAGCATCCTGCGGAAGGGTGCTACAGCGACATTGTTGGCTGACGCGGAGGTCTCGTACTTGGTGCAACCACATGATGGTGTATGATTGTGGTTCTGTTGTGGTCGTCAAGCCTAACCACTTCATGACCTCTATCGAGATGAGGTTCTCCTGGCTCCCACTGTCGACAATGAACTGCAATGGGGAAACCTTTACCCACATCTTGGAATGGAAGAGATTCTCTTTCTCTACTGGGTCTTCTAGTTCCTCCTTCTAGATATTCATGGTGGGAACGGTGGCATTGGGATCTGCATCGATAATATGCTTCCCCCTGTCACTCCCCTTGTTAGGTTCTGGTTCATATTCAGAGCATGCATCTGATTCAGAAGCCTTCAACTCATCTACCAGTGACTTATTGCCTCAAAATTCACTTGTGTTGTGGGTGGAGCTCTTATGGAATGCACACCACTTCCCCATGTCCTTTTTTGGCTTCATGGTGTTGTTCTTTTCTTGCGGCTTTCGCGGGTTGTCCTGGGCCGCAATGCCTTGGCTTGGTCCTTTGTTCTATGTTTTGGGGTACCTTTCCCTTGCTTCTGATTCACAAACCCAAAGTCTCACTTCTTTTGTTTGAACTTCTACCCAATATTGGCATCATATCAGTATGCGACACCAAGCGGGGAGATTTCAAGGAACTCCATTTCCTCCTGAATTTATCGATTCAAACAACTGTGGTACTTTAACACCAAATGTTTCTCTGAATCTTTGATACCCAACTTTGTGCATAGGGTAGGAAATAGATTGGTCAACTCATGCACATCTTGGTCCCTTTGTTGCTATAGCGTAGTCCATTTTATTTATTTTTCCTCAAAGCTCCCCACAAGATAATATTGTTCCTTGATGTCATCTCGAAAAGAATTCCAAGTGGGTGCGACCGAGAACAGAGAGGGTTCCCCCTCTCCCTGTTGCTCCTAGTAGGTTTCCCACCAGTGATTGACATGGGGGGCGACTTTGAGGAGTACAAAAGTAATCCTTTCTCGATCGAAAAAGTCATGAACTGAGAAATATCCTTCTAACATATTCAACCATCTATCTACGACATCTGCATCTATTTGGCCCTCAAATATGGGAATGTCAAAGTTTACTTGTGCCTTAAAAGTAGTGGCACCTCCAGAGTGGTTGTTGGATGTAGATGCGTCGTTAGTGGGCATCTGTTGAAGGATCTTGGCAAAGTTATCCATCATCGCATTCCTTTGTTTCTCGAGGGCCTCCTCGAGAAACATTTTGATAGGATATCCTACTCCCTCATCCTTATTTTTTTACCCCATGGGCATTGATCGAGGTTTGAGAGGATGATCTTGCAAAGGTTCAACCAGATCAAGCCCTAACTCCTTATACCCCGACCTCATTGGGGACATGAAAAGAAGGATCAAGAACAAGGAGAACGCTTTGATACCACTAATCCATATTTATGTAGGAACACAATGAAATAAATAAATACACATAAACGTAGAGATGCAGTGGAAATAAGACTTCATTTCATTAATAACAAATGACTGAAATATGCTTACATACAGAATGGAAATCAACTAGATAGGGCATTGGTAACTTATCTCTGAGAAGAGATGTGGTGGATATTGTCCTATGAACTATGTTACAATGAGGCTCGAAGGCCTATTATTATTGAGAAACAATGGAAAACCCTAAACATCCAAAGACCTAACCCTAGGAGATGAAACACCAAGACTATGGACCCCGTTTGGGTAAATTGGTACATCAACTTCCCGGGGATGTAACTTTGGCATACGATCTCCATTTGACGTGCTCAATACCTCGTTAGAAATATCTATCCGACTACAAATTTTGTTTGAGAAACATCAAACTTTGTTCCATGTTGTTCCCCATTTTCTGAAAAAATGTCATTTATGGCCTCAAAACGGCTTCGGACGTTCAGGACCCAAAAAACTACTAAAAATAGTAAATTGTGCGGAAACTAAAAAACTGAAAGAAGAAATGGTGGGGGTCCAAGTGGAATAGGTGGGTGGCCACCAATATCCACTTGGATCAGAAATTGATGCAAAACTCATTCAAACAAAAAATGAAAATAGGTCTAAAATATTAGATAAGATTATTACCACACAAAGGGATTCAATTAATAAAAATAGAATAGGTTATTCCTCAGAAGAAAACCAAGTTAATTAAAAATCTTATGCAACTACTCTCCTCAGTACATTCAAGAAGAAATATGAAGAGAATACAAGTAATGATCAGAACTCCAAAGGACTACTTCCACCCATCAAGAAGGAATATAAGAGAGAACCAAGGAAGGTTTATCAAAACAGGTATGCTTACATTTTTTTTTTGGTTATTGCTTTGCATGCTCTAATTTTGTACACAAAGCTATGAATTGTAGAGCATATAGAAAGAAAAATTTGAGGGTTAAGAAATATAACCTTAAAGATAAGAATCTTGGGGTAGTAAGAAACTTTCCAAAGATCATAAAGCCCTCAAATCCTATGTGTAGACACTGTCAACTAGGGAAGCAAAATAGAATAAGGTTCAAAACAAAAGAATGCTCAACCTAAAAACCTTTAGAGATTGTTCACACCAACCTCTGTGGACCTACAAGGACAAAGAGTTTGCAAGGAGAGCCCTACTTTATGTTGTTCATTAATTATTTTACTAGAATGGGTTGGGTATGTTTTCTCGAGGAAAAATCAGAAGCACTTAAAAAATTGAAAGATTTTAAGGTCCTTGTTGAAAATGAAAAAGAGACAAAAATCAAATGTCTTAGATTAGATAATGGTGGTGATTTCACCTCAAAAGAGTTTGATCTCTTCTATGAAACCCATGGAATAAAACAACAATTCTCTGCTACCAGAACACCTCAACAAAATGGGATTGCTGAGAGAAGGAATAGAATAATCTAGGAGGCTTCAAGGACTACGCTCAAAGAAGAAAGATTATCTGATGGATATTGAAGGGAAGTTGTAAGAAAAACAATATACATACTGAACAAAGGTCGGCTCAGGATTAATAGTGATAAGACTCATTATAAAATTTGGTTTGGAAGAACTCCTTTGGTAAAATACTTCAAGGTGTTTGGAAGTAAGTGCTACATCAAAAGGCTTGATGAGAATCTCGAAAAAATTGATGTGAGATCTGATGAATGTATCTTTCTTGGATATGAATCTACCAAGAAAGCATATATATGCTACAATCTTAGATTACATAATATTATTGACAGTACAAATGTCAAGGTGGATGATTTAAAAATGATAAAGATCAAACATCAAGAGACTATACTTGACAATGAAGATGAAGATGATGATGAGTCAGTTGGTACACAAGCAGAAGAAGTAGAAGAGAATAAAAAAGAAAGGGAAGAAGATGATATGAATTCTAGTGAAGATGAAGAAGATATTCAGGAAGAATAGATAAGGGAAGAATCCCCAAGAAGAGACACAAAGACACTGTCAAGAATGGCTCAAAAGAATCATCCAGAAGAACTGATTATTGGAAATAAAAGTGATGGAGTGCACACAAGAAGACAATTGTTGTATCAGATAAAATTAGCACTTTTGTCACAAATTGAGCCCAACTCAATCAAATAGGCATGTAAATATGAAAATTGGGTCAATGTTATGAATGAAAAATTGGACCAAATTGAAAAAAATCAAACTTGGGATCTAGTTCCAAGACCAAAAAATAAAAATGTCATTGGAACTAAATGGGTGTATAAAAAAAAATTGAATGAGATTGGACAAGTAATCAGGAACAAAGCCAAATTGGTATGCAAAGGGTATGATCAAGTTGAAGGAGTAGACTATGAATAAACCTTTGCACCTATGGCCAAATTAGAGGCAATTAGGATGTTCTTAGCTTTCTCCTGCTACAAAAAATTTGAAGTGTAGCAAATGGATGTAAAGTTAGCATTTCTCAATGGAAACTTAGAAGAGGAAGTCTGTATTGAGCAACTAGAAGGATTCCAATTAACTAACAAAGGAGACTATGTTGGTAAACTAAAGAAGGCACTCTATGAGCTAAAACAAGCACCCAGAGCATGGTATGCAAGGCTAGATTCTTATTTACAAGAACAAGGCCTCAAAATAGGATCAACAAACAACAATATTTATTGTAAAATTGTTGGTAATAACATGATTATTGTGGAAGTATATGTTGATGATATTATATTTGGTAGTGATTATGAAAAAATGAGTAAGGACTTTGCTAGGAGGATGCAACAATAATTTGAAATTTCCTTGCTTGGTGAACTGGATTTCTTTATTGGATTAAAAATAATACAGTCCGATAGAGGTTTCTTTATCCATCAGTCCAAGTATGTTAAAGATATGCTTAAGAAATTTCAGTTAGAGGATTGCAAACTTGTTAGTACACCTATGACAATTGGATGCAAACTAAGGAATATAAGTGCAAAGTTGTAGATCCAAAAAACTACATATCAATGATTGGGAGTTTATTCTATGTAACAACTTCTAGACCTAATGTCAAGCTAGTTGTTGGGATGGTGGCTAGATTCCAAGCCTCACAAAAAGAAAGACATGTTCAAGATGTGAAAAAAAATATTTAGGTATTTGAGAGGCACCATAGATCTTGATTTGTGGTACCCTAGCAAGGATTTTTTCACTTTAAAAACCTATTCAGATGAAGATTGGGCATGGTGTGTAGATGACAGAAAAATTACAAGTGGAGGAGCATTATTTTTGGGAGAATCATTGGCATCTTGGATAAGCAAGAAACAATCTTCAATTTCTCTGTCTAGCACTAAAGATGAGTATATTGAAGCAACAGAATGTTGCACACAAGTGGAATGGATGAAACAAACCTTACAAGACATAAAAGTAGTATTTGAAGAACCTACTACTATCTATTGTGATAATACAATAGCTATAAGTCTCTCCAAAAACCCTATCCAACACTCCAAATCAAAACACATTCCCATAAAATACCACTATCTAAGAGATCAGGCTGAAAATAAGAACATTAAATTGGAATATGTCCCAACAAAAGAACAGGTGGCAGATATTTTCACAAAACCCTTCAACATAGATGTATTTGAATATCTCAGGAAAATATTGGAAGTAATCACTCTTCCAATCTAATCTCTCAAGAAAATAATGCATCAATTGGCACAATTCAGGGGGAGACATCAATCAAAGTCAGAAGGAGTCATTTAGTCATGACATGAAAAGTATGATTGCAAAAGGAGTTAACCAAGTTCAAATTATGGTCAGAAATATACAGACATACAAAGCTTTACCATAGGGGAAGAAACCATTTGCCATTGATGTCAAAGGGGGAGAGTAACTTCATAGGAGAGAATCATCATCACAGGGGGAGATTGTGTATGAAGTTGGTGTGTTTCCATCAATGAAAAAGGGGGAGATTGTTGGACATAATGTCATTAATGTGTTTTCATTGATATCAAACAATAGGATGGTATGCAGAGATTAAAGCTTAGGAGGGTTAGCGAATGAAGATAAAATCTTAGAAGAGATATCGCGAGAATACTCTGAAGGGAAAGTGCATTGTATAAACATGATCAAATCAAGTCAGGACCATTGAATACGAAAGCGTTAGATGAATGGAAAGGATGACTTTTAGAGAGAAAAAGGAGAATTAAAAAGCATGTTATTCCCAATCCCACAATCAATATAGACCATCAAATTACAAGAGAAGGATTGTTGGAGGACTAGTCAATAATCAGATCAAATTGGGACCATTGATACGCAAGCGTCAGGTCAATGACAGGGATAGATTGCAGAGAGAGAAAGGAGAATTAAACAATGTGTTATTTCCAATCCCACAATTAGTCAGGACCGTTAGATCTTATATATTCAAATATCGACAACTGTGGTTGATCCACCAACAATCAGACAACTTCAGTTGAGGAGATTTGGTGACATTCTAAACCACGCACAATTTATGGTTCTAAAATCCACATTGATCATTGATGGTCACCCATCAATAGATCTACAGTTGAAATTGTTTCCTCTACCAACGAGCAGTTTTCCATTGCGAAGCTCGATGATAGTTTTAAACGTCATGCTAGTTGGGACCCCACAATCATCCCTGATTATTGATATACTCTGGGACCATTCTTGACCGATGGATCAAGTTAAGTGGAAGGATAGGATAAGAAAGGAAAAAGGGTTGAGATATCGAATACATGAATTCCTGATAGCCGTTAGATCACCTTAAAGTGGAAGGATAGGATAATAAAGGAAAAAGAGATGAGATCTCGAATACCCGAATTCTCGATAGTCATTGGATCACTTTAAGTGGAAGGATAGGAAAAGCAAGGGCTAAGACCTCCATTACTCGAATTCCCGACAATCATTTTATCACTTTAGAGTGGAAGGTCAATATAAGCAAAGAAGAACAGTCGTTGGATTTAAACCCAGGAAAAGTAGCATTGCAGACAGATCGAGTCGTCAATCTAAGATTATGATCAACGAACAACATTCATTTTGGGTTAAAAGTTGCGAGGAGGTTACACTTCGGGGAATATCTCTTCAGAAGAATTTTGAAGTCGAGAAATCGAATTACCCGAAGTCCTGAAGGTCGAAATTTCGAAGTCACTTTCAACCATTGATCTGAGATACATTTCAGATAGTATTCTAACCATTAGATTAAGGAGATGAATATGTGCCACATCGGGATATGTACAACAACAGACCACGTCAGAAAGGACACGTGGCATAGTCATATAATGACAAATGTCAAGATGAAATCGACAGTTCAAGTATGTGTAAATCATGAATCTCAGTGACACGTGGCATCCACTCGGCCCGTGTCATGTCAACAAGTGACTTTAGCAAGTTACATCACTCCGGGAGTTTTACATCGGGATTTTCACCACCAACAAATGACCTAAGTCCTGAAGTCTCTAAATACAAAGTCCCAAAGTGGACATAAGACATATGATCTGAAGAACATGTCGAGAGCATTAAAAAACATTGAAGATTATGGACACACGTCTGTTATTTGGGAGATTTGTAAAGAGGATGGAAGTCACGAAGAACAAAGTCCCAAAGTCCCGAAGGTCGAAGTCCCAAAGTGGACATGAGTCGTCTGAGCTAAGGAAAACTTCGAGAGCATTCTCGATCATTGATCAAGTACATTGGAAGGATAGCATAAGTTAAATAGTCAAAGTCTTGAAGTAAATGAGAACCATCCATCTAATCGGGAGATTAAAACATGACCATTGATTATGATAAGTGATCAAGCACTCGCTTGGCCTAACACCTGGTCACCGCCCGTGGTCATTTGGAATAAGAGAAATAAAGGCATTGCACAAGTTGGTAAGCCCGTGGTTTTGCGCTATCAGTCATATGAAAATGGTTTGAAGGAAGCACCTCTGCAGAACTTGGTTTCTGCAATAATTGCAGAGATTTGGGATTGAGTTAAAAGATGAAATTGATCCATATCTATGATCAATTTATGAAAATTCTTCACGGTAAGATTTGAATAATAACAAAGATTATGGTTAAGTTAAACAAAGAGGTGTGAAGGTCCAAATGAAAGGACATAATGCGTTATATCTCACACCAATTTGAAGATTATATAAACGAGATAGAGTGGTGAGAAGAAAAGTGTCTCTGCAGTCCGAATAAGAAGATATATTAAATCACAAAAGAAGAGAGAGATGTCGTAAATACATGATATAGAAGCTTTCCAGATTTAGAATATAAGGGTGGTTGAGTGGTGGAAGGGCATGTTGAAGCCTGCAGGGGAGTCGATTCTTCCTTGTCAGTTGTAGCTGACTAAATAGGGGGTCGAAGTCTCCTAGCAATTAGTGTTGGTGAACAAGGGTGTGGGTGCATCCTGATCAGTTAGTGTCAGTCTAAGAGAAAGAAAATCTTCCTTCTATGTAACATGTAAAATAAAATTTTGCAGTTTATAGAAAAGTGTTTGTGGTTTTCTCGATTGGGCTCCACGATAAATATCATGTTAAAATTTTTGTTTTCATTAACAAAAGAAAAATTAACAAACTATTCAGTCACTAATTCACCTGCTCCCCCCTCTTAGTGACAAGATCTAATCCTTCACTAGTGCGACAAACTATCAAATGTATTGAACCATCACATCCATTAAAATCTCTGCAAACCAAAACATCTGTAAATTTTAACAACAGAGGTTTTCACTTCTATTATGTCGATCAAATTGGTATTTGTGCATTTTTTACTATATGCACATGTGGGTGCACTATTCAGTGAGGAGCACCAATTTCACGACAAACTTAATTTTTAAAATATATAGTTTAATAAGTTTTTTTACATACTAAATGAAAAATCACAGTGAAAAAATAGAGGGAATTTTATTTTTCAAAGCGTATTTTTTTATAAATGAAAACACTATTCATTAGTTCATTTCTTTTGTAGGATTTAGAGAGAATATTTGTGGAAAATATATTTACCATGAAATTGGAAGGGATCCGTAAAGAATATACAAATCTGCAGAGAATAAATTTTAGGTATGTGATTTGATCCTACTGATCATTTGGTTCTTTCCATATTTGATTCAAACTATTTTCAATAAGGGTTTCATAGTTACCTTCAATATTGGAATTCGTAGCTTTCTTGTTGTTTTTTCTTAAGCAATATATTTTTATAGAGTTTATTTTTATAAGAAATAAATTATTTTAGGGTTTATTTTTTTATGCAATAGATTTTTATAGGGTTTCTTTAGTTTCATATCATACATTTGGTATCTGTTTCAATGGTACCACGCATTGCATCAGATCCAAAAACCTGCCAACCATGTCGTTGTTAGTGATTGTTTTTTAACTTTTTTCGCAATATGCGGTGCGTACTGTATAGGAAAATTCCCTGGTATGCATTGCACAGGAACAACTCCCTAGTGGTCACTATATAGACAAGCGCACCTGGGCGCATATGTCTATGTAAAGCATCGATTGGTAAAATGAAATTGAATTTATTTCATATGCGTACGGGTTATTGGTGCACAATGACCAATAGCACATGCCGATGCGAGTATATTATTGGTGCTATGGTGTGTTCTGTTTAATGACACTTAAATACTAGATTGTATACAAATTTCATAATTTCTATTTATGATGATTCTTGTTTTTTTTTATACAAGATGGTTGGCAAAAGTTCAAATAAAATATCATATTGCAACGAGCATGATAATATCTCATCCCAAGAAGAGAGGTAGACAATCTCTTTAATTTTTATTAGAAATCTGATATATAATATGAACTATTTGTAAATTTAAATCAAAGTTGTGTATTGGTTAATGTGTGTCATTCAGAGCAAAAACTTGAAGAAATCGATACGATTATTTGCAATCTAAGTGCAAAAGAGTGTAAAATATTTATGGAAATGTTGCAAAGAGAGGAAATAGGTGGATCGAAAAGTAATAAACATTACGTTTTTCTTTGACTTTTACTAAAAATTAAATTCTTAACACTAATCATCAACAAGTTTTAAACACTTGATTTCACTTTTTTTTAATGTTATGTAGTGACTGATAGTGAGGGAATGAAATCTTGTTCGAAGAGGACAAAATTTTTTAATGATGTAAATGATGATGATGATTAATTGGTCATCAGTTCATTTGGAGTGGTTCTTGAAGTTAATGAGAGGGAATTTGTTTTTTACAGAGCTTTGACGGGTATAGTGGAAAGAACGTATAGACGTCATTTCCACTTACAATACAAAAATCAATCTAGTGACTCCAAGAATGACGTTATATATATACTACAAGAATAATTTTTGGAGGCATGGTCAATTAGACCCGTGAGACTTGAAATAGAAAAAACTTACAATAACAAAGAGTCATATAAAAGGTATTATTACTAAAAAATAAATTCTATAATATGTTCGAGTAATTACCAAATAAATTTGTTTTGGTATATTTATGTTTATGTCCATTTAAGAAAACATTATTGTATTTTTTTCATTTTTTAGAAAGATTATGAAAATTCCAAGTGACTAACAAGCAGGAATCCAATACATGTCGGTAGGGAAGTCCAAAAGAGTGTACATGGAGATGGTAAAATAAATGAACATAATTGTGTCACAAGAGGATGTATCCCAACAACAATGTGCATCATAGGTATGTGATCATTCATTTATTTTTTTATGTACATTGAATTTATTTATCATATTAAATACTAATTTTAAATTGTTTTGTTGCAAAAAAAAAAAAAAAATGGAACACAATCAACACATAAGACATGATGACAAAGAAAAAAAGTGTTGATCGCAAAGTTTGCTAGTACTTGCTTTTTTTTATGTTTCTTAGTTTTCATATTTTTTTTTATCTTTATATTTGAATAATTAATTTACACTAATCCATGGATGTCTACTAATAGGTGCTAACATACAATCAAGGTCCAACCAAATAATTGATAAACATTAGGTTAACTAAGGATTGTGATTATATGTTGAAGTATCAAGGTTTAATTGAACAATTTGTAAGTAGCTATGTTGTTTAACTTTCCTTGTTTTATAATTACCGAAATAATAAGAAACCTTTATATTAATTATATCGACTATATTTTGTCATGGCATATTAAGCATGTACGAAACAAAATATGGAGAGGAGTCAATAGAAAATATTGTGATAATTGGTATGAGGAAAGGCTTCAAAACGATGTGTATGGTTTATTAATCAATCATTGATATGGTACACTTTTTTATTTATGTTATCATGTATATTATACTATATTATAAGACTATATATTTACCTAATACGCTTTATTTCTATGTTTGTAGATGGAACGCGAGAAGTTGGTACATCAACGAGAAGTCGAGCAAGAAAACATCCATTTAGATAACCAAAGTATAATATCGCCTACAAGTGATCAAGAAATCAGGGATGAACACAACTTGATCCATGAGATTAGTTCAAGTGATTTATGACAATCAATATAATTGAATGTTCTTGTAAGTTGTATGCAATTTTGTGATATTGGTCTGTAAAAATTAGGGATAATTTTTCTTAATGTAGTGGACATAGGATGAGGACATGTTACCCATAACTGTAACAATTACATATTGGTTCCATTTTAATTATTGTGGACCTTTACATTGTCCCATATTGTATAACCATGGGTCTCTTATTCATAAATAATAAAATGGGTTTGTTATTTTATTGCATTGTGAAATGTTGTAAAATGTTGCATTGTTGATTAATTAATATGTGAATAATTTACATTGTTACAAATAATTGATTAATTAATATGTGAATGATTTGCATTATTGAAAATAACATAGGTTTAATCCCTTGGATAAGGCATTAATGTTTTCAATATATCAAAACACAATAACAAAAATAGATAAAACAATATGATTATGAAAAATATTTGTAAAAGAACAAATCAATTAAAATATATACATATTGGTGCATTCTTATGAACTCACAAAATGGTGTCTGAAATAATATAGACATCGATGTTTTTTAAGGGGTTATACACACCGATGCATATTAAGAATACTAAAGCATCGATAAATATTAATTATACAAAATTATTGGTGCATAAAATGTGCGATAATATATATCATTTTCAAATTATACAGTGGGAATGTGATAAGTATGCATCGGTGCATTTAATAATACAAATGCACCAAGGAATTATATTTAGTATATGCATCAAAATGTACGAATTATGCAAGCACTGAAACGAACATAAAGTACAAGTGCACGAGAGCTGCATACAACAAAATGGAAATCTGGGGCATAATAACCATAACCATGTTGGTGCGTTTGTTTCATATGTAAGCACCAGGGAAATAATGTAATGGTGAACAAGCAAGTTTTTGTCTTATGTACACACTAGGGAATTTCATGTAATGGTTCATGGTGCAGTTTTATTTTATGTCTGCACCAGTAATTTATGTAATAGTGCACTGGTGTTTTTTTTGGTTTTATGTACATTCCGGTGAATTTGATGTAAGGCTTTTTTGGTGCCTTTTATGTTTGGATACGTAGTGGGGCATTTTATTTAATGGTGCACTAGTGTGTTTTGACAATAAAATCACTAAAAGAAATATGCTACAACCTCTAGCCACCCAATTGTTTTTCGTTATACAGAAAATTTGTTGAAACCTCTACTAAAACCTCTACAATGAATAGAGGAGGTAGTAGGATAGGTTTTTTTGAATTTTTTTCCAAATTTTGTGACACTAAATGCCTCCACAAAAACCTCCTCTAGAAGGTTTTCTCCTTGTAGTGGGTATTGAAAAGTGTGCATGTGTCATGACAATAAGGGATAGGCAACTAACCTCCTCTGCACCAAATGCATATATATACAACCGATAGCTAGAAAACTAAATGTTTGTAGTGGAAAAAATGTTTGGATTTAGATATCTCTACACGTATGAAATTTTCTCTTGCAATGCAGGGTAGTAGATTAAGGAACTGGTGCCAAATATCCACCCTCCTAGACAACCCAATGATAAAATTAATATTCTCCTCTATGGGATTATACCACATATCATGACCGTCATTCAGTGCATGTTTAGCATGATTCCAACAATGGATCAACTATTATAAAAAGGAAGAGTTCCCCCTTAGGGATGTATATTCCTCACAAAAGTTGAGGAGGAAAACATTACTCGAAATATCATGAGTTTGAGGTGCAACATATTGAAGGATATTATCACTCTCTCTTACCTCCCACTCATATACAAAGTTGTATGTGTCAACATGTTGTTTTTGCTCCTATGCTCATTATTTTCATTTATGATTCACATATACGTATTTTTAGGAATATATATATATATATATATATATATATATATATATAAAACAAAAAATGAAATTATCAAACTCATACATATATAACCATCTTTTGTTTATCAAAAACCAAAATTTATTTTGTTTAAAAAAATGTGGTAAAGTAACTAGTGTGCCTTTAATAGATAATACACATTGTGACTTGTGCACTTTATCATAAAATAAGCACCACAATTTCCATAGTTCTCTATGTTATTTGGTGCGATGATGATACTTATTCATGAAACACACCAATATGCTAATTTTTTTATGTGTGGTGCGATGCACTCCACCAATGTGGGTTATTCCCCATAATGCATTGATTTGCAATGCCTCGTCTAAAACAATAGACATCATTAATGTACATAGGTAAGTTCAGTGCTCTGTGTTTCTTGGAGCACCAAAGTGTATTTTCAACGGTGCATTGTGTTTTATAATGCACCAATCATTGGGGCATCCCACCATACACACCTTTATGCTAATTTTTAAATATGCAAGATGTACATTATGGTGAGGCTCACCAATGTCATTTATTATTTATAATGCACTAGTGCTATTGATTCTCTAGAATGCACAAGTGGGTTTATTGCAAAGGTGGTGTCTCTTCAAAGATGAGAGGCATCGATAATGCACACCTATCATTCCAATGTGTTGTGCATAGTTTTGAGCAGTTTGTTGTGTATTTTTAGATGCATTGCTAGTGATACTTCCTATATATTGACATGACACACCCTCAAGATCAAGGTTAGACAAACCAGTGAAGTGCGCCAAGCATTTGTTTTTTTAATTATAAAAAAACACCAATTTTAAACCCAATTTTAAATTTTATTATGATAAAATTGAAAATAAGGAGGTAACAAACAATTGCATTTTCTCTCCTCACTCGAGGAGGCATTGTTTCGCTGAGGATAAAAAATGAAATGTGTATTATTTTCGAAAATTCAAAAATGTATGGAATCTACCGATGAAACTATTGAACCAAGGTTGACCATAGAAGGACTGTGAATATTGATGTGTATGTAAGTGGTTGGAAGCATAGAAGGAAATGTGATAATGAAATTAGTTTTGTTAATTATTTTAATTTATTTTACCAATGTGTTTTGTAGTACCATAATGCAATGGTATGCTTTAATTATGTTTACATTATAGCGACACACCATACAGTAAGACATGTCGGTGTGTGGTACTATGAGTAACACATTGGTTGTATTTTTTCACTATATGTTAAAAAAATCCTACAGTAATATTAAGTGCACCCTTACTCTCTACTGTATACACACCGAGGTGGTTAGGTTTTTCAATGCATTGGAAAAGGATTTTTTATTTTTTTTTAAATTAATTTTTTTATTGAATAGTCAATTGTTCTAACTTGATCCAATGCATGCTTCATATGCACAATAATGCTCTTAATTCATCGAGGAGAAGAAATATGAATTTATTTTAAAAAATGATATTTTAACATTTTATATTAATAATGGTTATGAGTGGGCCTTATTAGTTCAAAACCAAGGAATTATGTTTGTGAGTGCATTGATGCATTTGTTCGATTTAGGCACACCAATGTAAAATAATCCACAAAAACCTCTTGTCACTTGACTTCGCTAACAACCTCCACTATAAACAAAGAAGGGATAATTTTTGGGGGGAAGTTTTGTGAAAACCTTGAATACAAGGTGGTATCCTTATGTCTAATCAATATGTAGTACTAGAAATAGTTCATACATGGGCTACTTTTCCTTCTAGAGTGTCAACAATTGCTAGCCTTATGACCTATTTTATTTCAACAAAAACAAGCTAAAGATACCATGTCATACATTTTTTATTTTTGATGATTCTTACCATATTGGTTGCTTGATCCCCAAGTGTTGGAGTAGAATTGTGTGGTAGAATCATCACTTTATTTTCATTATCCAAGCCGATCTACAATTATATTTTAGGGGTCAATTTACCCGTTAGTTTCTAGTTGGATTTTCCTCCATGGGAATGGCTTATTGACTCTCATTCCTCTTTCCTTGACAAAGGTGGTTTGAAATAAAGTGGTACTTTGTTCTTTTCCACTAAATTCTAGGTCTTCATGTTTGGGATTCTATTGAGCTACAATAGGGTATACAATCCCTTAAACTTATCATACGTATCCCTTGGCCACTATGGTGCATTTGCCTCAATGACTAGGAATCGATAATTCTAGTATTTCTCTCTTGAGAAAGGATCTTTGAGGAATCCCCATAGGTTATGGACACTACTTTATGATAAAGAGTTTACTAAAAATTCATAAGTTCCATTTACAAACATTGAGAAGTATATGGAAAGAATTAATAATTATAATTAATGAATGAATAATAATTAATAATGAGATACACATAAAACATCTTTAACTTGATGCCAAAATTATACACTTGCACAAATATAAAATAAATTATAGTGTAGCACATCATCTGTATTGTGTTAATCATAATGACATAGAAAATAAGGTAGGTCGATGATATGATGATGGAAAATAAAATGCCTCCAAGTGCATTGGGTTTTGCATTACAAACACTTGAAAAAAGGATTTCAAAAGGAAACACTATAAGGTAGCAAGATTTCCACCACATTTCTTGTATTATTTAGTTTTTCTTGATAACTTTTAGGTTTTAGAACTATTTCTAAAGTGAAAACATGCTCACTTTTTGTATTTGTTCATATGTTGAGTTTCTCTACCATTGCATCAACATTTTACCAAACCTTAAGGTTTATGTTTGGTTTGGGAATATTCCTAGAGTTTAAGGAACTATGCTCCTCATAAATTATTATGGGATGTTGTTGTGATCTCATATTTTGGTGTTCCAATAGGAGGTATGATGGGATGTTGTTGTTCCCTCATTCTTTTAGTGTTCTAGTAGGAGGCCCTCTTAGAATGTACTTTTCAACATACCTCTCAACAATCATCTCTTCAACATATTCACCATCATATTTAGATTCATTTAAGATTCATTTTGCTGAATATTTTAAGGTTCCTTTTCTTGATGTTGTGAGACACTTAAAAATATATTTACATCACTCTAATCACCTATTTATATGAACATAATCACCATTAAAGTTACCAATCATCATCATTAGATTAATCTGATTAATCTCATAAAATGCCACATATTTTGGATCACTTAATTTGGATGAACATATCCCAGGAAAATTATTTTCAATCCTTTTGGATCCATCTTCTTTATTTTCCCAATATATCCTTTCATATGGTATGCTTTCACAATTTTCATCACACCCTCACATTAAAATTGTTCGGAGGGATAGCTAACTAAGCAATATCGTTTAAAACCTTTGTTATATTACACATGAAAAATGTCGATGATGAAAACAGAAAACAAAAGTAAGCCCCCAACAGACAGAAAAAATAATTAATGTATATCTGTTCCAAGTCTAAGCTTTATTGAAAAAATATTTATCGATGTTTATTATCAGACAGGATGGCACTATGAATGTTAAGCATGCTGTTTAGTAAAACTGTATATCAATGCCGGCAAAGATCCTTTCGTTGCTTTGAGAACATGTGAGAACACTCACAATTCCCGATCCATAATAAAAGAAGAACGAAACATGATTCATATGTGTTGTATTTGTATATTGAACTTGTGCTATTTAAATTAATTTTTTCTTAATAAAACAGTTCAACTCAAAGATTACACTTTAATTTCTAATTTAGATAAATGTCTAAATTGAAAAAACAAAACATTATAATTAAAAAATACATAATAATACATACATTTATCTTAATCATTATTTTTAAATCATGAATAATTATATTTAAGTTTTTGTCTTCATTTAAAAAAAAAACATAATAATAAAGTAAAATATTTTTTTATTAATATGTCATAAACACTAATATTATTTAGGTCATGTGCTGCTCCAAATTCCTAGAAATGTGATCAATTAAGCTTAGAACATATTTATTTTCCTCTTCATGCACGGTGATCAGTTTCGTTTTCATTTAATTTCAATTAATTTCTAGTATTAATGTTATATTTGTAATTTATTTTAACGAAAACCGTGTAGGGATATTGAGTGAAACTGATTCCAAGATCTTTTTATGAATTTCAGCTCTTATAAATACAGAAGAAGTGCAGTCGTTAATCATACCTGTGCCCAACTGGGTACTTGAATGTTGGGGTTCGGTCCCTGATCCCTCCGATAACTTTATGCCCGGAACTGATATTTTCTGCTCAGTCTGAGATACCCAGCCATTCTGTACTTTAGTATGTGGATAATTGGAATAATTCCTACTGCTGGCCATTAACATTATGGCTTGGCCCTGTAGAAGCAAATAGACGCCATTATATTCTAAACTAGGTCAGAGTGAGAGTCTAGCACATAGCCATTTCACTGACCATATCCATACCTTATCTGTTGGAATATCGTCATATACGTACACCGTTCCACCGTAGAAAATCGTCAATTGCTCACCAGATGGCTTCTCTGCAATCGTGGACGGAGCGGGCCTGGATTCAAAATAAACGAAATTACACACTTATATGAGCGCAAGAAATAACAGAAACACAGCTCATTTTTTCACCCATTAGAGTTACAAAACTAAAACTCATCAGAAACCCAGGCTGATTATTATCTGACGATGGATAATAATCAGGACTGGTTGGCGAATAACTTAATGGAATGAGAACAGTTCCCAACGGAGGAGAGACCGAACCGAGGAATGCAGTCTGCAACTGCGCGCTTAGCACCGCCATTAACATTCGTAATCCAAGAAGGTAAACCCATTTCTTCGTCACATTGCTCTCCAAACGCCTTCCCGAGTTTTAAATTGGTACTTAAGACCAAACCCATCCCAAGTTTCAACTCGGTAGAAGAAGGGTTGCTGAACAAACCCTTCCTCACCGATTTGGATCTAATGTTCCTCAACTCGGCCATCTACTTCCCCAGTTGCGAATCTGCGATGAAACCCACGCCTCGGATTGAAATAAAGACTTTGCTATTCTCTTCTGTCGTAAATCACGTGGAGGTTTTTAGAAAAGCGACAAAGTACAAGATATTTAGGCTGACGCGAATCGCATTCGAGCATGTGTTGAAATAATACAAACAAAGATTGAAGATCTCCGCAAGGTGGCGGATGAGTGCGGCCTGCTTTTCTTTTAAATCAACTGGGTCCCCCGTTCCACTCTTGTCTCATCTTTTGCAAGCTATAGCCGGCCCGAAAGTTCAATGTTTCCATGACCGAAGTACCGACTATTCCTGGAGGAGGAAATATGAAAGGTACTTGACCAAAGGGATAGTGAGGATTGGCTTATAGATTTGGTTGTTGATGTGCTCCAAGTGGTGGCATGCGATAAGCCAAACTCACATACCCCACAAAAGAATGTCGTTTTGCGTTTGTTGATTTATGACTGGACACCATACAAACATTGGATGGACTAGGTTGGGTGACTAGAGGAGAATTGGCATATTTGTAAAAAAAAGAATTAATTAAAAAATATACATATCGGTACATTCTTATGAACTCACAAAATGGTTTTTGAAATAATATAGACATTAATGTTTTTTAACGGGTTACTCATCTATGCATATTAAGAATACTAAAGTCTAGATAAATATCAATTATACCAAATCATTGGTGCATAAAATGTGTGATAATGCATATCCTTTTCAAATTATACAGTGGCCATGTGATAAATATGAATCAATTATTTAAATATAATAACAACATCGATGATTTTAAAAAGTTAAATGCACCGATGTGTTTAATAATACAAATGCACTGGGGCAATATGTTTAGTATACGCACCAAAATGTATGAATTATATAAGCATCGGAATGAACATAAAGTACAAGCCCGACAGAGTTACATACAACAAAATGGGAATCTATGGCATAATAACCATAATTGTCCCAGTGCATTTGTTTCATATGTAAGCACGGAGGGAGTAATGTAACAGTGAACAAGCATGTTTTCTTCTTATGTACGCATTGAGAAATTTCATGTAATGGTGCCTGGTGCAGTTTTGTTTTATGTCCGCATCGTGAATTTATGTAATGGTGCACTGGTGCTTTTTTTGGTTTTATGTGTGTTCCGGGGAATTTTATGTAAGGTTTCTCCTGTGCATTTTATGTTTGGGCACGCATTGGGGAATTTTATTTAGTGACGCACTGGTGTGTTTTGACAATAAAAACACTGAAAAAAACATCCTCTAGAACCTCTGTGTTATGACCCAAAAGCGACATATATATGGATAAATTTATATGATATGACCCCAATGAGGGGCATATATGGGCCTAAATGTACATGTAATGTGTAAATACATATGTAATAGGGTCGGCCTAGTGATACAGGGGCCTCATGCGAAAGTTTGAATAGCTATATATAAGAGATCATGTATTCATTATTGAGAGGTGAAATGGAAGTATGAATGGTATTGGGTTATTTGGAGGGGGTTACCCTATTCTTTAAGGCGTTATTGTGTAATTTGTCTATATTAGAGTTGTGATCCACGCTGAAATTTTGTACATGGTGTGTACTTCTTTTATTTTGTGATATTATGATCATTTTGGATCATAACATTTGGTTTCAAAGCTCAAGGTCTTGGGGTTTCGCTGCTACATCTGAGACACCTTGGCATTTTCGTTATAACATTTTTTCTATGACGTTTCAGAAGGAACCCCTTGGAGAATATTTAGTATATGGATCAAGACCTTGAAATCTAAAGGATATTCATAGAAATTATCTAGCTATCTGTAATAAAAATTTCATCTTCTGGGTCATGATATTGTGTAGATACACCCTGTGGAAGATAGGGTGTCTGACTAGTCCTATTGACTAGTCTAAAACATGTGTTCCGAGTAAAAAAACCATAATGTATTCATAGAGAATCCAAATTGAGTTAGATCAGTTGCATGGAATAGTGCATAGGCCATAGTATTTCTGGTACAATTTTCATAATTTTATATCAATTTTTGTGCACGAGGCACACTGTACAAGTGCTCTCTACCGGAAGGGACAAAAATCAGCAAGGTGTGGGGAATTTATCATAACTTCCGCTTGACACATCCAATTTTGGTCAAACCTCTAACATTGCAGAGAAGAAATTTCAGAGTACTACAGGTCACAATTTCATACTAAGAAGGGCCAAAATTTCATAGATACATCATAAGTAAGGTTGGTCAGGAGAATAGACTCCAAATTAGGGTTTAAAAGACCTCAATTAAGTATCAATGAAAATACCTAAATACGTAATAATATAATATGACTCCTAGGAAAGAAAGAGATTATTTTTTTGATGAATTCTTGGAAGTGGTGGATGAGTGTTGATCAAAATACCATATGGCATTGCACATGGGAAGAATTTGAAAAACTCTTCTTGGATAAATGGATTAGGGATACAAAAATGAAGGAAATGTATAGAATTCAAGATGAATTAAAAGAATCAAAGGAAGAGATTAAGAAGAAGGGTGAGGATCTATCTAAGATAATATCCCTTAATGAATCACTCATTAAGAAGGTTAAGAACCTAAAGCAAGAAAAGACTAGCAAAGGCAAGTGGGAAAAAGATGAATCAAGAGAAGATTTGAAAAATAAATATAATAAGATATATGTACATTAAGAAGCTATAATAAAAAACTATTGGATGAGGTTAAGAGATTGAAAGAAGAAAAGAAGAATTGTCAAAATAAAGAAGAAAGAAGAATCTTGGATGAAGAATCTACCAAAAGACCGCAAGAGGAAATTTGCAAGAAGGTTAAGGAATCCTTAAATACAAATGAGGTAAAGTCAGAAATGCAAGACAAAATTGAAGAAGGACATCAAAATTTGTTACATGGGATCACATTGCATCTTCAAAAGGAGAAAGAAGACAATATTCAACAAGGTCAACAGAAGATACTTGAAGAAATTGAACTCTATCTAGAGGATGTACATGCCAAATATGATGGTATTATCTCGAAGGCTAGAGGAGGTTGTAGCAGAGGGTTTTTTGAAAACTTTGAAAATTTGTGTGACACCAAAAACCTCCACAAAAACCGCCTATAGAAGGTTTTCTCCTTGTAGTGGCTACCGATCAGATATAAAGTGTGCATGTGTCATGAACATAAGAGATAGGCACCTAACCTCCTCTACACCAAAATTATTTATATGCAATTGACCACTAGCAAACTAAATGTTTGTAGTGGAAAAAATGTTTGGATTGGCATATCTCTATACATATGCTACTTGTCTATCTCTTGCAATTCATGGTAGTAGATCAGGGAACTAGGTCCAAACCTCCCCCCTTCCTAGACAATCCAGTGATAAAATAAATATCCTCCTCCATGGGTTGATACCACATATCAAGACCATGATCCTTCAATGCATGTTTAGCATGATTCCAACGATGGATCAACTTCTATAAAAATGAATATTTCCCCCTTAGGGATATATCCTCCTAATAAAACTTGAGGGGGACAACATTCCTCAAAAGAGAATGAGTTTGAGGTGCAATAGATCGAACGCTACTCTACCTCTCTCTTACCTCCCATTAATATACAAAGTTTCATGTGTCAACTTATTGTTGTTTCTCCTATGGTGATTGTTGTCATTTATGATTCACATACAAGTATTTTTAGGAATATATATATATATAGATAGATAGATAGATAGATAGATAGATAAAAAAAAATAAAAAATTATAAAACTCATACATATATAACCATATTTTGTTTATCAAAAATGAAAATTTATTTTGTTTATAAACAAATGTGGTAAAGTAACCCATGTTCCTTTAATACATAATACACACTGCCACTGGTGCATTCTATCATAAAATAAGCACCACAATTTTCATAGTGCCCCATCTTATTTTGCGCGTTGATGATACTTTAGTCATGAAACACACCACTATGCTATTTTTTTATGTGTGGTGCGATGCATGACACTAGTGTGAGTTATTCCCTATAATGCATCGAGTTGCAATGCCTCATCTAAAACAATAGACACCATTAATGTACATAGGTAAGTTTAGTGCTCCATGTTTCTTGGAGCACCGAAGTGTATTTCCAATGGTGCATTGTGTTTTATAATGCACCAGTCATGGGGCGTCCCACCAGACACACCTCTATCCTATTTTTTAAGTATGTGGGATGTACATTGCGGTGAGGTGCACCAATGTCATTTATTCTCTATCATGCACTGGTGTTATTGATTCTCTAGAATGCACCAGTGGGTTTATTGCAAAGGTGATGCCTCTTCTAGGATGAGAGAGATTGATAATGCACACCTGTCATTCCAGGGTGTGGTGCATAGTTTTGAGCAGTGTGTTGTTTACTTTTGGATGCATCACTAGTGATTCTTCCTATATATTCATAGGACACACCCTCGAGTTTGATGTGAGACGAACCAATGAAGTGCATCAAGCAGTTTTTTTTTAATTATAAAAAACACGAAATTTAATCCCAATTTTAAATTTTAATTTGATGAAATTCAAAATAAGGAGTAAATAAACAATTTACCTTGTCTATTCTCACCCAAGGAGGCATGGTTTCCCCAAGAAGAAAAAATGAAAATTTGTATTGTTTTCCAAAATTAAAAAATGTATGGAATCTACCGATGAAACTATCGAACCAAGGAAGCAACATTATAGAGAAATGAAAATAGGCTTACCATAGAAGGACTATGAACAATGATGCTTGTGTAAATTGTTGGAGGCATAGAAGGAAATGTGATAATGAAATTCAGTTTGGTAATTTTTATTTTTTATTTTACAATTATGTTTTGTAGTACCAAAATGAATTGGTTATGCTTTATTTATATTTACATTATAGCGGTGTGCCATATAGTAAGAGATTTCGTTGTGTGGTAGTATGAGTAACTCATTGGTTGGTTTTTTTTCTATATATTAAAAAATCAAGCATACTGTAATATTAAGTGCACCCTTATTGTTTTTTGGTGGTCCACTACTGTATACACACCGGGGTGGTTCGGTTTTTCAATGCATTAGAAAAATATTTTTGGTTTTTTTGAATCATTTTTTTTTTGAATAGTCAATTGTTCTAACTTGATATGATCCATGGTTCATATGCACAATAATTCTCTTAATTCACCGTGGAGAATAAATATGCATTTATTTTAGAAAAAATGATATTTTAACATTTTATATTAATAATGGTTATGAGTGCCCCTTATTAGTTCAAAAACGAGGAATTATGTTTGTGATTGCATCGGTGCATTTGTTCTATTTATGGACACCAATGTAAAAACATCCACAAAAGTATTTTGTCACTCGACTCCACTAACAACCTCCACTATAAACAAACAAGGGATAAATTTTTCAGGGATGTTCCGTGAAAACCTTCGATACAAGGTGTTCTTCTTATAGTGTAACATTTGTCCTCGTAATGTATAATCAATATGTAGTACTGGAAATAGTTCATACATGGGCTACTTTTCCTTCTAGAGTGCCAACAATTTCTATCATGATGACTTATTTTGTTTCAAAAAAAAATATAGATACCATATCATACCTTTTCTATTTGTGATGATTCTTACCATCTTGGTTTCTTTATCCCTCAAGTCTTGGACTAGATTTGTGTGGTAGAATCATCCCTTTATTTTCATTATAAAGGCCAAATTTATACAAGCATATTTTAGGGGGCAATTTACGAGTTAGTTTCTAGTTGGATTTTCCTCCATGGCAATGGGTTATTGAATCTCATTCATCTTTCCTTGACAAAGGTGTTTTGAACTAAAGTCATACTTTCTTCTTGTCCACTAAATCGTAGGCCTTCATGTTTGGGATTCTATTGAGCTATAATACGATATACAATCCCTTAACTTCTCTTACCTATCCCTTGGTCATTGTAGTGCATTTTCCTCGATAACTAGGAATAAAAAATTCTAGCGTTGTGCTCTTTAGAAAAAATCTTTAAGAAATCTCCATAGGTTATGGGCACTATTTTATGATGAAAGGTTTACTATAAATTTAGAAATTTCATCTACAAACATTGAGAAGTATACAAAAAGAATTAATAATTATAAGTAATGAACGATACACATAAAATGTCTTTAACTTGATGGAAAAAGTATACACGTGCACAAATAAATTATAATGCAAAAATAAATTATATTGTAGCACATCAACTCTATTTTTTAATCATAATGACATAGAAAATGAGGTAGAGTAATGATATGACTATTGAAATTAAAATTCCTCCAAGTGCATTGATGGCACGATTTCCACCACATGTCTTGTATTGTTTCTAGTTTTTCTTGATATTTTTTAGTCTTTACAACTATTTCTAAAGTGAAAACGTGCTCACCTTTTGGATTTGTTCATATGTTGAGTTTCTCTATCATTGCATGAACATTTTACCAAACCTTAAGGTTTATGTTTAGGCTAGGAATATTCCTAGTGTTCCAATAAGTAGGTATGATGGTATGTTATTATTTCCTCATTTTTTTATTTCTGAGTAGAAGGCCTTCTCAGCATAATCAACTCTTCAACATATTCATCTTCATATTTATATTCATTTTGCTTAATATTTGAAGGTTCCTTTTGTTGATGGTTATAGACACTTAAAAATACATAAATATATTTACATTACTATAATCAGTCATTTACATCATTATAATCATCATTAAAGTTACTATTTATCATCACTATTTTAATCTCATAAAATGCTACATATCTTCTAATGCACATATTTGTTTAGTTTTTGGATCACATGGTTTGGATCATGAGCATATCCTAGGAAAATGATTTTCAAGACTTTTGGGTCCATATTCTTTGTTTTGGCAATATATCATTTCATATGGTATGTTTTACTCTAACACAATGTTCATCTTAGTGTCACATAAAATAGTCTATTTTACAAACATGTTTTTGAAACAATTTTTTCCTCATATTTTCTATCAAGTCCACCTCACACTATCATGCATCTAGGGGCTTCTACTAATGTTCTATTCTTCCACTTAGCAACACCATTTTGTTGAAATAATATGCATTAAAATATAACAACTTCATAGATATAGCTCTAATGTTATATTCTTCCACTTAGCAACACCATTTTGTTGAAATAATATGCATTAAAATATAACAACTTCATAGATATAACTCTAATATTTGAGAAATGATTTCCTACTTTGATTGCAAATTGTACAAAATTTACATTCCAAATTTATCAAAATCATTTTTTACTTTTTTTTCTTCATTTTTAACATGGTTGAGCATTCACATAAATAAAAATCTGAAGCCACAACCTCATGCCATCTATTTTTTCTTTCCATTTCCATTATGGATTTGGTATTAGCTATTTAAAAATTTAATGCCACAACCTTCATTAAATTGTAATTTGTAGTGCAATTTCTGAATTTAAGTTAAAAAATAACAAACTCCATTTTCTATGAACTTATAAAAAAACCATCATCAGCTTGCTTATTTACAACTACATTTTGTCAATCAAACTTAACCTTCAAACCTTATGCAATACCAATTATGTCGTTTTGGCGAAGAACTAAGTCTCATGCCGAATTAGGCACATGGAAAAGTCACTCCAACTTAACATCCGTATTTTAATTAAAAGTTGAGTGCAAATTACAATCTGTTAATTTACAAAGGTGATAGATCGTTGGCAATGTTTCTTGTTTTCATGGGTTTCTTTGTTTCAAAAATATGGTGGAATATTTTTTATTGAAATATTGGGATTTTAAAACTTAACATTAAATTATTTTTATTTAGAATATTGAATTTTTTTTATCTGGCTATTAAGAATATGGTATTGATGCTTTCCCAAATATCAAAATGTAAATTATTTTTATTTGAAATATTGAAATTCCTAATTTCCTTATTAAAAAAACATGGTCTTGATGCTTAACAAAGATAACAAGATGGTGCTTCCCAAAGATAACTATAAACTTCTAAAAATCATTTTAAAAAGAACATGTAAAGGATAACAAGATGATGCTTCTCAAAGATAACCATAAACTTTTAAAAATCATTTTAAAAAGAACTTAAAGCATAACATAATTGTGCATTTATCTTTAAAATATTTAAGTGACTTCTTTCCACTTTGCTTGTGTCTATTTTACATTTTGTATTATATATGATCATTTTTATTCTTGTCTTTGCATTTTTTAAAAACATATATATTTTCATTTTTTTTTAATTTATCAAATTTCATATTTTATTAACTTATCAACAATTATTTAATTTTTTTTGTTAAAAAATATTTTCCTCATAATAAAAAATAATACTTACCAAAACTTCAATAAAATAATAATTTTACATTATTTAAGGATTTTTGCTCAACCCCTTATCAACAAATTGGGAAAATAATATAACACAACATATTATAAGTTATTTTATATTATAACATAACCTATAATATGTTATGTTATATTATAACATATAATAATAATTTTACACATTATTTAAGGATTTATGCTCAACCCCCTTATCAACAAATTGAGAAAACAAATATTTTCATATGATCACTACTAAAGACGTACACTACTTCCTGATTAATTTTCCTCTTATCTTTTTTAAGAAATAATTTAATGTTTTTTTTTTCAAATTAATAATATAAAACTTATATAATGTTTTAGTTTTTTAATATGTTATTTTTGAATTTAATTTTTATTAATAATAAAATATTAACTTCAAAATGGTTTGACCAATTAAACCAAATATTTCATCCCCTTTCAAAATATTTTACCACATTTTTCAAATAAGATTTTCATAGTAAACCATCTTTTACTCACAAGAAGCTTCAACTTAAAACTATCTTGCCCTTAACCATGAAAACCACAATTTTTTCTCAACAATTAAAATTGTTCCCGGGAATAGCTAACTACTCGTTTAAAACCTTTGTTATATCACACATGAAAAATGTCGAGGAAGTAAACCGAAAACAAAAGTAAGCCCCCAAAAAACACAGAAAATAAAAGTTAAAAAGAGTTAATGTACTTCTATTCCAATTCTAAGCTTTATAGAAAAAATTTAAGGGCATATAAAGTTCGAAGTGTGTACTGTACAGCACAGATTACATGCAAAGCTGCTTTTATCACTTGGTCTTTTTCAAGTCCAAAGCAAGAAAGCTAAAAACTCAAATTAGTTAACAGCAATGGTTTCCAGACATACTCGCAGTCTGCTTTATTCCAAAAAGCGACCAATTCGCTACAGATAGCTGGAATATACAATGGAATTATATGAGAATGCGTGATAAAACTACTGTTTTCGAAGATATGTAGAGATTTTATTGCTGACGGTTGGAATTCAAGTGCAGCGATATTGGAGATGAAGATAATGATGGATGTTGAGGGGGCTCTGGATTGTCTGCTTCCGCTGTCTTGTATGGGAATTTTTCTTTTGCATTCACCCTGCACAAGACAGGACTTTTATTTTTACTTTTTAGCTGTGAGTTTCAATGGCCGGGAGGCCAGAAAAATCAAAGAAAACAGCATAATAAAATAGCTGACTTGTATAAGTACGAAGTAATTAAGGTACCTGTGTCGGTGCTTCTCCAAGAAACGTTGCAGGGAATGCTTCCTCGCTATTGGAATATCTGATGATCCTCCAATAGGCGGTGGGCATGATCAGGAGGATTGATACATAATAATTTGTATGAAATATCATTTATTTTACAACTGTTTAAATGTTTGATATTATTTTTGGGATTAATTATCTAGTATAAATCATTAATTTATGAATCATATTCATTTATTACATAGAAAGGGCATAATTAATGATCTTTTAACCTTAAACCCTAATCTGATGGCTATGCATTGAATATGCTGGCATATTCTTAGTCGTCCTCCAAAATCAATGGGTCAGATTTATGTTTACTTTTTAACATTTACCTAATCACATTAAAAAATTACTGTAAGGATTATCAACCTAATGCAGCCAAACGTTTCAGATTACCACAAACGGATTACCACAGAGGTTTTATATTGAGACACAAGTTCTAAGCCGATACCTTTCAGCGTTTTCAACCACGAATTAGCAGTTGTGCTAATTATCAAACAGAATGTCACTATGAATATTAAGCATTCCTTTTAGTAACCATGCACTACTAAAACTGTATATCCATGACAGCAAAGATCCTTTCGTTGCTTTGAAAATTGAACATGTGAGAACACTCACAATTCCCGATCCATAATAAAAGAAGAACGAAACATGATTCATATGTGATGTATTTCTATATTGAACTTGTGATATTTTAATTAATTTTTTCTTAATAAAACAGTTCAACTGAAAGATTAGACTTTAATTTTTAATTTAGATAAATGTTTAAATTGAAAAAACAAAACATTATAATTAAAAAATACACAATAATAAATAAATTTATGGAAATCGTTATTTTTTAATTAGGAATAATTATATTTAAGTTTTTGTTTTTAATGAAAAAAAAAATAATAATAAAGTAAAACAATTTTTTATTAATGTGTCGTAAACACAAATATTATTTAGGTCATGTCCTGCTTCAAATTTCCTAGAAATGTGATCATTTAAGCTTACAACATATTTATTTTCCTCTTCATGCACGGTAAACTTTTCTATGATTATTTTGGATTCCAAGATCTTTTTATGAATTTCAACACTTATCACTACAGAAGAAGTGGAGTCGTTAATCATACCTGTGCGCAACTGGGTACTTGAAGGTTGGGGTTCGATCCCTGATCCCTTCGATAACTTTATGACCGGAACTGATATTTTCTGCTCAGTCTGAGATACCCAGCCGTTGTGTACTTTAGTATGTGGATAACTGGAATAATTCCCACTGCTGGCCATTAACATTATGGCTTGGCCCTGTAGAAGCAAACAAACGCCATTATATTCTAAACTAGGTCAGAGTGAGAGTCTAGTACATAGCCATTTGACTGACCATATCCATACCTTATCTGTTGGAATATCGTCATATACGTACACCGTTCCACCGTAGAAAATCGTCAATTGAGCACCGGATGGCTTCTCTGCAATCGTGGACGGAGCGGGCCTGGATTCAAAATAAACGAAATTACCATTAACCGCACACACTTATATGAGCGCAAGAAGTAACTCAAACACAGCTAATTTTTTCACCCATTAGAGTTGCACACATAAAACTCATCAGAAACCCAGAAACCCATAATAATCCGGACTGGTTGGCGAATAACTTAATGGAATCAGAACAGTTCCCAACGGAGGAGAGACCGAACCGAGGAATGTAGTCTGCAACTGCGCGCTTAACACCGCCATTAACATTCGTAATCCAAGAAGGTAAACCCATATCTTCGTCACATTGCTCTCCAAACGCCTTCTCGAGTTTTAATTTGGTACTTAAGACCAAACCCATCCCAAGTTTCAACTCGGTAGAAGAAAGGTTGCTGAACAAACCCTTCCTTTCCGATTTGGATCTATTATTCATCAACTCGGCCATCTTCTTCCTCAGTTGCAAATCTGCAATGAAACCCACGCCTCGGATTGAAATAAAGACTTTGCTATTGTCTTCTGTCGTAAATCACGTGGAGGTTTTTAGAAAAGCGACAAAGTAGTTTGATATTTAGGCTGAAAAGAATCGAATTTGAGCATGTGTTGAAATAACAGAAAGAAAGATTGAAGATCACCGCATCTCCGCAATGTGGCGGATTATTGCGGCCTGCTTTTCTTTTAAATCAACTGGGTCCCCGTTCCACTCTTGTCTCATATTTTGCCAGCTATAGCCGGCCCGAATGTTCCATACCAAACCACTCTTTTGTTACAGACATCATAGCAATTATTGACCTTCATTTAGCAAGGCATGTGCCTAGATGCAAAAAGAGTCTTTGAATTAGTAACTTCTTTTGACATTCGTGGAAAACATTGCTTTCGAAATGGGTTATTTATTCATATGGTTGTAATTATTTTAAGACACATGTTTAACAATTACTCTTACCCAATGCCAATGTTGTATTAGGGTTGTAATTACACCGAAAGGCGTACATCTATTGACAATGGGCACAATTAATGATCTTTTAACCTTATTTAACCTTAAACCCTAATGTGATGGCTATGCATTGAAGATGCTGGCATATTCTTAGTCATCCTCCAAAATCAATGGATCAGATTTATTGTTCATAACTTTCTTGCATTTATCAAGGCATTGTTAACATGTTTACTTTTTAACATTTACCTAATCACATTAAAAAATTAATGTAAAGATATGTAATTGCCACGTTCCATTTATCAACCTAATGCAGCCAAACGTTTCATATTACCACAGACAGATTACCACAAACGTTTTATAGTGGGGACAAGCGTTCTCAATATATTGAGGGCACGTGTTCTCAGCAGCTACCTTTCGGCGTTCTCAGCGGCGATTTAGCGGCTGTGCTAGTTCTATCAATATTGACATGTTAGCGTTGATATGTTAGGTAAATGACAAAAAAAAATAATACGCATGGAACTCTTAATTTCTAAGCTTCTTCAATTCGGGGAGTTTTGGACAACAGAAGGTAGCATGGCGAGTGATATCGTATATGGTGCATGGTGGTATGGACCTAGATGCAGAGGTGTGGGTGGACATGGCTTGTGTGGAAGAGTTGGTGCTCCCTTTGACTTTGGCGTTACCCTCTTTGCGAACTCTTTTTCCTTTCAATGTTGGTGAAGGTGGGGTCATCGAGAGGGGACTTGGGTAGATGTATGAAAGGTTGTGCAAGGACCTGAGGAACACTAGTGTGCATAGGTATAGGCTACACAGGGGTCAAAGTCAAATGTGGTTTTGGGGAAGAAGGTGGAGGAGGGTCAAGGTACCATAATGGATTCGCATTCATGAGATTAGGCAAGTACAATGTTTCCATGACTGAAGTACCGACTATTTCTAGAGGAGGAAATATAAAAGGTACTTGACCAAAGGGATATTGAGGATGCGCTTATAAATGTGGTTGTTGATGTCCTCCAAGTGGTGGCATGGGATAAGCCAAACTCACAGATCCAACAAAAGACTATCGTTGTGAGCTTGTTGATTTATGACTGGACACGATACACACATTGAATGGACTAGGTTGGTTGACTATAGGAGAATTGGCATCAACTAAGTCCAAGAAGAAAATATGGTGGTTTCTGTTATTAGAATAGGTGGAAATAGAAAGTTGGTCAGATGGTGGGCTCTCAAATATCCCTGGAGCGGCCGAGTCATCAGATCTAGGGCAAGCAACATCAAGAAGGATCATTTAAAGGTATCTAGATTGGGAACATATCAAATCATATTATTGGGCCTTTTGGATAACACTTCCTCATTCTAGGCATTATCATGGCGACATCCTTAGAAATGGGAGGAAGAAGGGATTCCAGGAAACAATCCTTCAAGAGGACATCATAAAGCTCGACCTTGTAGAGACCGTGTCTTCGGAGCCACTCATGTATATCATCCAAGATGTGATTGCTAGTGGTTTGTCGATAGGAGGTAAGGATCTCAATCCCTAGATCGTGGTAAACAAGTAACTAGAAAAAGGTGAGGAACACCTTGGAAATGGAATCGAAGGGCCGATGTGTGTTCCCATGTTGATCAATGTACCACTTGGCAGCGACAACCATCAAGGTTCTCTGGAAAATATGAATTCTAATAGAGTCTTCTTGTAATATTCCAGATATAAAAAGTATGCAGAACATAAATAAAATGCGATAAATGGCAGATGAACAACAATATAACCAAAATAACACCACAGTAATACTGAAATGATAACAGAATAACACCAGAAAGAGCACTTAGATTACTAAAAGAAATGTTCACGGGCCTCTTTGACGGGGCAACCTCTAGTCGAGCAGAGATCTATTACAATAATATCCAAGCTAGGGTTCTCATACCCTCGACTCCTATTTATACTAAATATGTCTATCAAAAGAACCATCTAGAGGAAGATGCTTCCAGAAGAGGAAGCTTCTATTAGGTCTTCTTACATTCGACTATTGTACTTTATTGCAAGGCCTTATTAATATTGAGCTTTATTACATCCGAACATATTGTTCTACCTACGTGAGGGTTAGGTCCCTGACATGTCCTTCCCCTTAAAAACAACCTTGTCCTCGAAGCTTGAGATGTTGAAATTTCTGTAGAATGGTAGTTGGTTCTCAAGCGACACCTGCTAGAGTTGTATCTTTCCACTAGACTAACACTTCCTTGATGGTTTGCTGATGCAGGCGACGCTTACGCTGGTCCAAAACTGCTTATGGTTGTAGCCAAATAGATCCTTCTTTGTCCAACTCGAGAAGGTTGGTTTGAATTTGGCACTTAGTTTCAATCACCTTCTTTAAGAATGAAACATGAAAAACAGGATGTATCTTAGAATGATTGAGCAAAGCTAATTGATAGGCCACCTGTCCCACACGCTTGAGAACGGTATAAGGACCATAAAATTTGGGCGCCAACTTTTGACAATGGTCAGCCTTGAGGGAATTTTGCTTGTAAGGTTACAGTCAAAGAAACACTTGATCCCCTTCTGCAAATTGACGTTCAGAGCGACCTTGATCTTCTTGTTGCTTCATGTGATTTTGTGCCATGACCAAGTTCTCCTTGAGGGTACATAGAATAGCCTCTCTAACTGTAAGTGTTTGGTCAATCGCCTGGACCTTCGAGACACCTGGTAAGTATGAGAGACTTGAAGGTGGCTTTTGTTCATATACCACTTCAAAAGGAGTAATGTGGGTAGTTGTATGGTATGAAGTGTTGTACCACCATTCAACTAGGGGTAACCATTGAGCCCACTGATTTTGCTTTTCCGATGCAAAACACCTCAAATATGTTTCCAAACACTTGTTGACAAAGTCAGTTTGACCATCAGTCTGTGGATGATAAGCTATGCTTTGATGCAATTGGGTGCCTTGTAGCTTGAATAGTTCTTGCAAAAAATTGCTGGTGAAAGTTGGGTCACGATAAAAAACAATAGAATGTGGCATGCCATGAAGCTTGAAGACCTGATCCATGAAAAGTTGAGCCACAGTGGATGTTGTAAATGGGTGTTGAAGAGAACATAAATGAGCACACTTGGAAAGACGATCAACAACCACCATGATGACTGATTTTTTTCCCGATTTAGGTAAGTCGGTAATAAAATCCATAGAGATATCCATCCAAATAGCAGGTGGAATCGAAAGTGGTTGCAGTGTGCCAGGAGATTTGACTGTTTCTCCCTTGTTTCATTGACAGACATCACATTCAACTACAAAATTGCGAAAGTCTTGTTTCATACCATCCCAGAAAAAGGAACGTTTGACCCTATCATAGGTTTTGGTAAACCCGGAGTGCCCAGCTGTGGGTGTAGCATGAAGCTTAGAAAGTACCGTGGATTTAAGTTTTGATTGTTTACTTAAATGCAAACGACCTTTGTATTAAAGCTCATCATGGAGCTAAGAGTACCCTTGAGAAACTGAATAATTGGACTGCAATTGTTGTATCAAATGTGAACTTTTGGGATCTTGTAGCCATTCCTAGAGAACGACTTGGAGCCAATCTGGTACAATGAAGGAGAGCGAAAAAAGGGATCCTTCATCTTCATATTTTTGGGAAAGTGCATTTGCAACCACATTGACTTCTCCTTTCTTGTAAATGATCTTATAATCATATCCAAAGAGCTTAGTCACCCATTTTTGTTTCTCTAGGGAGGAAATGCATTGTTCCAGAAAATACTTGAGGCTTTGATGGCCTGTCTTAATTTGGAAGTGTTTCCCCAATAGATAAGGATGCCACAAATCAACGACATGCATAATAGCCAACATTTCCTTTTCATAGATTGATTTGTCCATATTTCATTCAGACAATTGCTTGCTGGTAAAGGCCAGGGGATGACCCTCTTGCATAAGGACATCACCAATTCCTTTCCCTGAAGCATCACATTCCAGGAAAAAGGCCTTTGTGAAATTAGGAAGGGCCTGGACTGGAGTTGTGAACATGGCCATCTTCAAGGTTTGAAAAGCTTGAGCAATTGTTGGAGTCCAAGTGAAAGAGTTCTTTTTTAGGAGTGAAGTGAGAGGGGCTACAATCTTTCCATAATTCTTGACAAACTTGCGATAATAACCTGTTAAGCCTAGAAATCCATGCAATATTGTGAGAGTCTTTGGGTGATGCCAGTCTTGCATAGCTTCAACCTTTTTAGGATCCACCCTGACGTCGTCTTTGCCAACCAGATGACCCAAGTACTAGACTTCTGAGTTGCCAAAAGCACATTTAGACTGTTGTTGGTGCTGAGAGAGTAGATGGAGAACTCAATCCATGTGATTAATATGGTTTGTCCAGGTTTTTCTATAGATGAGGATATCATCAAAGAAAACTAAGACAAAATGATGGAGAAAAGGATAAAAGATATGATTCATGAGGCTTTGGAAGGCGGATGGGGCACTACACAAGACAAAGGGCATGGACAAAAACTCGTAGTGGCCCTCATGAGTTCTAAAGGAAGTCTTAGGAATATATGCCTCTTTCATATGTATCTGGTTGTAGCCAGAACAAACATCAAGTTTAGTAAAGAAATGGGTGCCACTCAGTTCATCCAAGAGGTCATCAATGAAAGGAATGGGAAATTTGTCTTTAATGGTGAGTTTGTTGAGGGCCCGAAAGTCAGGACACATCCACTAAGAAACTTTTTTCTTCAGGACCATGACCATAGGAGAAGAGTAGGGGCTCGTACTAGGGCAGATAATGCCTGCATTAAAGAGTTCCTGAACCATTTTCTGAATTTCATTTTTTTGAGAAAAGGGGTGACAATAGGGACGGATATTGGGAGGAAGGCTTCCTGGTATAAGGGGAATGGAATGATCATGAACACTACAGGAAGGAGGGATTCCCTGGCGAGTGGAAAATACCACTTGATGTTTAGAGAGGATGGATTGGAGGTCTTGCGGCACCGATGGTGTTTCAGTTTCTTGTATGGCATGTAGTTGGGCAATAACGCCAGAAGTTTTTTTATTTTTTACACCTTTGGAGTTAGAATATGGTCTGAAGAATACTGCAGTGATGAAATGACCAAATGCTTAACTAGGATGAAATGTGTAGTGATTTGGCAACCTGAACACAGTTGTGCGGCAATAGATTTTGTCTAGTTTATTTTTTGTTTCCATCCCCAAGGGTTAGGTATTCAAGGGTTCTATAGACAAGGGTTTTCCCCGTGTTATAGCTCTCTAATATACGTGCGGGGTCCAACAGTAGTACTCGACCCAATATCTTAGGGAACTAACTAAGGAGGCTAGACTGTGCCCTTATCCGTACTACTCGACTACCCAGGTACTAGAGAGTATCTTCCTGAGTGTTGTTCTTGGTGGCACTATAGAAGTTAGGAGGTTGATCAGTTTATCTAAAGAGGGCTTCAGGAAATCTACACCTATCCATACACAAGTTTTGTCTGATGCGCTACCACTTGAAGGGGTACCAACATGGGTTACAAGGGTGGCCAACAAATGTGTGCTTAAGAACCACTTGTATTTCCTGTGTGTATGAATCCCTCAACTGCGGGTTTATGCTCGTAATGACATCTTTGTTGCTTAAAGATGTCGAAATACGTCTCTACCCTGAAAACAAATTTAACCCACAATATTCTGCCAAGGAAAGTGCTCTGATACCACTTGTAATATTCCATATATAAAAAGTATGTAGAACATAAATAAAATGCGAGAAATGGAAGATGAACAACAATATAACCAGAATAACACCACAATAATATTGAAATGATAACAGAATAACACTAGAAAGAGAACTTAGATTACTAAAAGCAATGTTCACGGGCCTCTTCGAGGGGGCAACCTCCAGTTGAGCAGAGATCTATTACAATAATATCAAGGCTAGGGTTCTCATACCCTCGACTCCTATTTATACTAAATATATCTATCAAAAGAACCATCTAAAGGAAGATCCTTCTAGAAGTAGAATCTTTTATTAGGTCTTCTTACATTCGACTATTATACTTTATTGCAAGGCCTTATTAATATTGACCTTTATTACATCTGAACATATTGTTATACCTACGTGAGGGTTCGGTCCCTAACACTTCTATGGTGGAGTTCAAAGAACACCATAGGTTGAAAGACATCACATGGTTGGACGAGTCTTCTCCTCACTTATGCTCAAACTTGCATACGTCAGAGGATAACTTGATAAGCATGGGAGGCAAGTTCGGGTCATGATGGATAGGGTAATTGATCAACTGGATAGGATCTGGGATACTCAATCCGACTATGAATGGAAAGGAGGTCTGGGTAGTTTCGGCCATGGGGGAACTAGGTGGAGATGATCTTGGTGAAGTAGGTTAAGGGTTGGGATGTGTTGTACCCGCAGAACACACTCCCTAATTTATTCTCTTACCCTTTCCCTAAGAGAATCAATTGGGCCCCCTTTCTAACTTTTCTACTAAAACGCCTCTCATTCTCTTTCGTCCAAATGGAAAAGATAAAACCTCTCTTCCCACTCTCCATACTTTACCATTTGTAGTGATTCTTCATGCTTGAAACCTATCCTACTTCGTCTCCAACTGAACTCCTTCTCATTACACCCATTAGTCAGGCTCCTGTCATGTCCAATGATTAAACATTCCATTCCTGATCGGATAACTTATGAATAATAACCTATCTTGATTAATATACACTATGTTGCGCTCATAATTAAGTATGTTTGTGTCACCAACAATTTTCATTACACATACAATACCAACATGCATGTTTTGTTCCTTCTTCATTTTATGACTACCCATGATCATGCAAGTGTCATTTATTGTCAGGTGGGTTAATTCCAGCATATATAAGGCTCACTCTTGCTTGGAATTGCATCTTAGAAGAAAATTAGTCATCGCAGCTCCTAAACAATGTTAAACACTCCAAACGTCAGTCAATTGTTTTCACAAATACATATTTATGAGTTAATAACAGATTAACTCAATGCTAATGGGTCAACTAAGAGCTTGTACAACACAGATGACACGGGGACTGATGGAGCTCAATTATGGAAAATAAATAGCGAGAACGGGGTTTGAACTTTCATAAAAATATGTATTTGCTAGTAATCTTGGGTACTAGTCAAAGTGGACTTGTCACTCCTTAAACAAGAAAGTTGCATGAATTGTACGATTGCGATTCCAATGCAACTAATGAAATCAAAATCCAAGGTACGGAAGTGTCAAAATGATTGCCAAGGATTTCCCTCCAAGCAAGTTTTGTTGATCGTTCCCTTCATTAATCATGGATCCACTCAAATTATTGAATAATATGTTCATTTATCTCGATAGAAGTGTCTCTCTGTGCTCCCCATGTTGCAAAAGACAAAAACCTCAATTGGACAATGTATGAGAAATTTATGGGATTTCAAAATCAACCTCTTATTGTTTCTTTTTGGTAAAATGATACTTAGAAATGGTTTTGATTTTGTCTTCCCATGAAGGAGGAGTTGTTGGAAACTTCTCTAAAATACACCGGAAGAGTTCCTTTGATGAGATCTAGTTCATATTGAAGAATTTCCCACAAACTCCTATGAACGTTCCCAGAAACTCCTCCAAAACCATCAGAGGAGTTCTCATAAATTCCTATGAAACCACCAGAGGAGTTCCCATAAGCTCCTCTGAAACCATTGGAGGAGTTCACGGTGAAATCACGGAGGTGGGTTACACTTTCGTGACAATCAGGTCTCCAAAATTTCGAAAAACCATTTTTTCGGTTGAACTAATATTGTTTTTTGGCCGAAAGATATTTTTTTCGGCCGAACTATTTTTCAGCCGAAAAATGAAACGTCAAATCGAACGGTGCAATAACCGTACCCTCGATTTACGTGTAAAAATTTAGTCGTCTAGATATTTTCTTTCTGGCAATCCTCTTTCGGTCGAAAAATTGTTTGGCCGAACTATTTTTCGGCCAAAAGATAGTTTGGCCGAACAATCTTTCAGCCAAAAACTTGTTCGGCCGAACAATCTTTCGGCTGAAAGATTGTTTATATATCAACCACACATCGACGATGAAACGTTTTACAAACTTTGTTGTCGTTTCGTGAGAGCAGAGGTCGTGAGGTCGTTTGTGAGTGCAGGTCGAGGTCGTGAGCGCAGGTCGTCTGTGAGCGTCGGGGTCGTGGTTGTGTTTGTGAGCATGGACGTGTCGAACTATAGGTAATTTTCTAAATTTTAGAATATATTTTTAGTTTTAATTTTTAAAATGTATGGTTGAATTTTAATTTACATTTTCAATTTGTAGTTTTTATATTATTTTGGCCCCTGTCAGACTGTGACTTGGTTGCGGGTGGCCAACCTTGTGGGCAATCCATGGGCACGCCCACAGCTTGGCCACAGGGTTGGCCACCCGCGGCCAAGTCACAGTCCCAACCTGCCTTCCCATAATACAATGCCCGCAAGTCTCCTCCAACAGAAAATGATCACCCAACTCCCTGAATGAAATCCACAGAGATGTAAACGAAGGTTTCAAAGTGGTACAGTATTTAAAAGTTGACAAGAAAACATTGCAATCAAATAGAGTGGATAGTTTTACCTTAATTATCATCATATCTGTATCATTCTCGTTTTCCCATTTTTCATAGAGCTCAGCTAATTGGATGGCCTGAATATCATATTAGAGGAATTGTCAAACCAATTTAGGAAAACGTGTGCTTGGCCTAATGCCTTAACCATGGATCAGAGATGAAAAGAGACGGTTGATTAGTTTGCCACTTTCCTGCTGATGATATTCAGTTTACGTGGGTTATTAAGAGTGATAACTTGTAGATGACCTTTCACTTCACCCAGAACAACCTGCTTGAATACCACAATTTCTTTAGTACAATTTATCAACCAAAATGTTAGCCAAACCAGAGCAACTATTAACAGGCAATTAACTAAGTTTTCTAAAGCAATTTGTGGACAAATCATTTCTGGGTACTCGAGAAAACAAACTAGAGTTGATCATACAAATTAATTTCATTATAGTTGCAATTTTCCATTTTGTTCTAAAAAGCAAAGAGTTGGGTTGGGTTGGGAACCTAGCAGGAAAATTCCCTCCATTGTTAATTCTTCAAGCACTCACTAATGCATGTATATGGGGCTTTGAACTCTTGAAATGAAAGTTGGATGTTGTACTTAAGATTGCCTAATTTTACAATTTAACTAGATCTCAAATATAAAATGTGATCACATAAATCAAGTCTAACCAACTCATCCTTGAATCCTTTTTCTTATTTTTATTAAATATTTCCTAATTTAATTTTTTGCGTGGGGATTTGTTCAAATCAGAGAACCATGTGCTTCAAACCCTTTCCTTTATTTTTATTAAATCTTTCCTAATTTAATGTTTTTCCTTGGGGATTTTTTCAAATTAGAGAGCCATTTTCTTCGATTGTTATAGTGGTTGTTGTATTTTCTTGTCCATAACAAAAACAATCGATAATAAGTGTAGTCATTTCTTTTATTTTTATTAAATCTTTCCTAATTTAATTTGTTGTCTTAGGAATTTTCTCAAATTAGAGAGCCATGTGCTTCCATGGTTATTGTGGCTGCTCTAATTTTTTTTTCCATAACAAAAATAATCTATAACAAGTGTGGTCCTTTCTGTGATTTTTATTCAATCTTACTTAATTCAATTTTTTTGCCTTGGGAATCTTCACAAATTAGAGAGTCGTGTGTTGCTTCAATAGTTATAGTGGTTGGTATAAGTCTTTTTCTATAACAAAAACAACTGATTTTTACTAAATATTTCCTAATTTAAACTTTTTCCTTGGGAACTTTTTCAAATTAGAGAGCCATGTGCTTCAATGGTTATAGTTGTTGGTGTAAGTTGTTTTCCATAACAAAATCAACCGATAACCGATTCAAAAATTCAATGATTAACATGATTATGTAATTCATGCAAGTTTTGCATTTTTCCGTGTTCTTCATTTTATAACAAGAGAAGGAAATATCTATTGTCAAGAGTCATTTATATTTGGACTAGACTGACAAAACACATCTTGAAAACATTTAGTGAGACCTAATGATAATGGGTAAGTAAATATCCCTCTATGCTTCACATGTCGTACATATTGTCATGAGTCTTGGTCACATCTCTGTGTAAGACATGAGTGACCTACTTGTGTAGTAAACTGCTGAAAAAGTAACCAATCTCCCACTTTGGTGGTCTTTTTCAATGTCTTCCACTTTGGTGGTCTTTTCCAATTGTAGAGACCTATAATTGCATCCTTTCTCAATTGTAATCTTCAAACTTCTACCTCCCTCTTTCAATCTCTATCAATTCATATTCTTATGGCCCATCTCTAAGAGATAATTTCAATTGTTCCTCTTCTTTACATGCCATTTGAACAATCAATTCAACTTCTACATGTCATTTGATGCCCACTTCCTAATGACAATGAATTGGTTCAATAGTTATTGTCGATGCACCATACACATGTTTCTTTTGATCTTGTAATC
>ML777907.1:289116-301619 GCA_009831015.1 Picea engelmannii | reverse complement strand
ACATTATGATTCGGTGAAATGAAATATCGGTATCTCTAAAAATATACAGTGAAAAATTTGGAAAAAAATATATTCATAATCCTTAAACTGTTCTTTTCAAAAGGGTATATTTAGATTTTAGTTTTAAGTAAAAATTAAGATAGGTACAATGTGTAGAAAAACATGTGTTTAAAATCTGCAACGTTTTCAGCTTCGTCAACTTCAAAAAATTCTAAAAATGCTAATATTCATTCGTTAAATTCAAAATGATAGTCATAATAAAATAGAGTCTCTGTAGATTGTTGCAGTATATTCCGTTTCTTAAAAACATAAGTTTAATAATAGATACATTGTTGTAGAAATAAGTAACTCATTATCATTCATTTCATGTTTAAGGAACATACTGTTAAACAATTGTCAAATTGACATATCAAATCGTGATAAAAAAAAAATTGAAAAATAGTCATTGGAAAGCTAACACAATTCTTCACAAGTTTTTTTTTACTGTAAATTGAAATTCTAAATAAAAAAAATACTTTTGTATACATGTCGGAAGTTGAATAACTTGTGAAAATACAATTTTTTTTTCTCATAAAACAAGCAAAAGTGTAACCCATCTTCATGATTCCACCCTTCACATTAACTCCTATGAAACCATTGGAGTAGTTCCCATTAACACCTGTGAAAAAATTCGATAGAATAAGATAGATTAGAAATATATTAGATTTATTTTCATGCAAAGTCTTCATCTACATATTTTCATTGCATATCCATCCATTTTCACCCTCATAACCAAAAATGGTAGTCGGAATTTTTTTTGGAAGGGTCTCCTAAACCAAACAATGCATAGTCTAATTGAGACCGTGCAACGGGGAGAACCCCTTACTATTGCAAGGTGAATTTTTTCCCGTTAACATAATTGACACCATATTTTGGTTTATTCTACTTTATTGAATAAAAATGATCAGTTGTTGTTAGTTTAGTTTGCAACTTGATTGTTTTAGTTTAAGTTTATATTTCATAGAAGCTTTATTATTTTCATTTGATTCATTGCGTTTTGTGTTGCTTAACTTTTCTTAAACTTGGTTATCATAAGGAAACCCTGTTTTGCTACTTATATGATTAGTATAATGCACTTATTAATTATCTATCCGGGATTCGTAATCAACAGAGTTACAAAACACCAGTAAGAAAGGTAATTATAATGTCATGAGTATAGAAATATTCTAAATTATGCATGATGGAAACAAAGCAAACTAGCAAACCGAAACACACTTTGGTTTTCTTTCACGGAGAGGCTATCTACTCCATTATGGAACATGCAAGTATGAGATGGAGTTCTTTTGACAGATCAACTTTTCTATCTGACCCAGAAAGTTAACTATGCAATCACACTTCTGAAAGGGAAATCACACATCAATCATCAAGACATAGCATGGGTAGTTCAATAGTCAATATACTGAGTATGTTGTGGTTCACAATGAGTTGTTGTGAACATCACTAATTCTCCTTCAAATATGTGTGACTATTGCTACCAACTTTCATATCCATGAAACAAAACCAAATCCATAAAACAGAGAGAGAGCATATGCAAAACATAGTAAGTAAGGATCTCTAAACAATCATATAATCGAAACTCTAAACTGAACTATACTGCTATCATCTGAAAGGATCAAAGCTTCAGCTAGTCTAACATCTATACTATTGAAATCAACTACTAACACTAATCTATAAGGATGTTGACCTTTGTTTGGCGGTGGGCCCTTGCCGCTTCAACAGGTCAGCGACTAGAGTCTACAATAAACTTGCCTTCAATCCACACATTACTCTTAGTCAAAATTCAAAACATAGAATCAAACTATGCTAACAACTCAACTCACATTCATTCATAAATGATCAAGACATGGAGATAAATGATGTCCTTCTATTAAAATTCAACTCAGAATATGGTCTACAATATGTAACGTTGCTTCATATGTTGTGTTATGCTAATTCTCTACTACCTCCACCATCCTTTCCATGATTATTTAAACAATATTAGTCATGAAACATAAGGAGGTGAAATCTTTAGCAGATCAGTCAATTGTCAAATTTATATATTTGGTTACATATTTTAAGCTTCATCCTCATGAAACGAAGTGTATGAGGATGAAGCAATAAACAAATTGGCTTAACATAGCCTTTCTAGAGCTTTGATGATTCAACAAACATCCAACAATTATCGTGGGCATGATCTGGAGCTAAACTTGGTATATTCTTCTTCCTGTATTGGTACCAAATCGTGATAGGTGAGATTCGGTAAATGGTATTGGATCCGAACAACACGCAAGTGGTTGGTACCAGACTAGAACAGTTTGTGGCCATTGGTACCGGATTGTGACAGTGAATGGTTCGGTACCAGATCTAAATGGAAGGTGCGCTTGGTACCGGATTCAGACAGTGGCAATCTGGCGCATAAGTACCGGATGGTTGAGCTGATACATAAATGATGGACTCATCTAGAGTTCAAAGGTTACACGTGGAAATTTAAAACATTAGTACATGAAACATTTACTCTCCTAGCTCAATAAACCACAAAATGCATGAATTCAATTATACTTTACCTTATGACCTCATCAATGGATAATGGTAGTGTTCTTTGTCATTTATCCAAGCTTAGGTAGTCCAAAAAGGTATAAATGAGGAGTATAATAGGGTAATGGGTATGTCAATTTAGAGGCTCAACATTCCCCCATGCCAAAATCATTGCATGTCCTCATGCAACTGAAATGAACTCAAAAATTTTCAAAATTTGAAACTCCATTCTCTTTACTCTCGTGGATCAATGATGTTGATGGCTGAGGCTTCTGCTTTCAGCTCCCTTTTTATGACCCTAACATATTGTAAGAGTCGTAGTACCTTCTTGAGCTTATTATAAGTCTCTTCATGGTCATATTGAAGTTGTTGGCTGGTTTCCTTCAGTTGCTTATTTTCCTTTTTGATATACCTGTCCAGTAGTTGGTATTCCTTCACTTCTTGTTTGAGTTCCTGGTTTTTCTTTTGCAGCTCCTCAATCTTTTTCCTCATCTGTTCTTTTGTTAAGGTCCTTGTTGGCCCCATTTTTTCTGGCTGGGTGTATTCTCTTTCCTCCACTTCCTCCCTCATCCCACATAAAGTAATAGTAACTTGCTCCTCAGTCAAGCTAGGGATGCCATCCTGGACTGATAGGTATTCAGAAGGGGAGGTAAGATCTATTGGGTCTTCATGTGTATGAGGAATGAAAACTACTTTTCCTTTCTTTTCTATGCTCCTTATGGTTCTTTTACAAGGGGGTAATGGATCAGAGGTGCTCACAAGCTTCCTTTTCATCCTTTATGTTTGTGGAATGGTTACAAGGAATTGTTCTATAGACCATTCATCTTTATTTTTTGAGCTATTCTTCTTTTTCCTCAAAGTTTTTGTCTTATGACCCTTCTCCTCAAGTGGTACAGTTGAGGTCTCCTCCACTAATTTGGATTTACCTTTTAATTCTTGACTTTTAAAAATCTTATCGACTGTGGAAGAGGGCCCTACTTGTTTACTGGATTTATCTTTTTTGCTCACTATTCTGGAGGATGATGGAGTTACCTTGTCTTTCTTGCCCTTTTTCTCTTGAGGTTCCTTATCTTTCTCTGGAGCAGGCTGGGCTCCTTCTACATGTTTTTTTTCTGTGGGAAGGTGTTGAGTGATGAGGATTTTCCAGCTAATCCCTTTCTTCCTGATTTCATGTATAACTAACATCTTAATAAGACCTTGATGATAAATGTTGGTCTTCTCAATTTTGGATAGGGATTTGACACCTCTTACCATCTTGTTCAGATTCATCCATAAAAAATATGGGAAATCAATTTTAGGACCTCCTTCAAAGTGTAACAGAAGCCTAAGATGATATAGGAAGGTTATAGCATACCTTCCCTCACAAGTGAGGAATCGTTGAAGACTAGAAAGCATTGGATGATACTCTTCCTTGATATAGTTCCTAGGAATCCCCTTTTTCCAATCAGGGTGTTGGTGGTCTTCCTTCAGAAATCGTTGGCACATTTTCTTGTTGATTCCTACTCCTTTGAAATACTTGGCTCCTCTGTTAGGTAATCCCATGGATTCCCTTAAGGTTTCTTCATTAATTGTTAGCTGCAGATTTCCTATGTGCACAATATCTTCGTCATAACCTTGAATAAATGATTGAGATACCTTCTCATGATAGCCTGCGAATTTCTCCAAAAATGGCATCCATCCCACTCTAGCATACTTATCTCTACATAGCTGGAAATCCTTGGTCTCCCTATAAATATGGAAGACCGGTTCGTGTCTACTCACAACCATGTTTATGAACTGTGTGTGAGAATCGGGCTATGGTGCAAGGGTTTGGTCAGCTATGAGGGTAAGGGTTTGGTACCGGATATCGCAGAGAGGAGTAGGCTTGGAACTGGAGAAAGGTTGGTAATGAAAAAAATATGGTGATGGCATCGATAATTCAGATGGTGAGTTTAAGTAAGATGTCACAAAGGAAAATTAAGACAAGATAAGGCTCATCTGGATGGCTTCGCCACTCAGATAAGGCATTTCACTTCTGCTCGTTAGTGCAATGATGGGAACGTTGGGTGTCGAAGCATCATTTTTGTTTGAGATAGGTGATTGGACCTCTAAGCGGTGAATTTGATGTTGAATCGTGACTCATGACACGAGATACATTCACGATTGCTTAAGGATGAAGCACGTTCATGACTCATCATTACTAAACATGCTCCATATTCACACTTTTGATGTGATTTTGCCTTCAATCATTTTCAAGCGCTTATGTGATGAGAGGATTGATTAAGGTTAAGCATATGGGTATGAGGGAAGTGAAAGTTAGGTGCATGGTTTTAACACTAAGGTCATAAGATCTCGTATACCTTTTCATACCTATTGTAGTTTTATAAGAAAAGGAAAACAAATCATACCATGTTACCTGTGCTTTTACCATTGTATAATCAATACCCATAGCATATGTGACTGCCTTTGAATTTGAAGCTTGCAGACTGTCAGAGTTCATCTTTTTAGGATGGATTTTTCTGGAAACTTGGTACTGGAATTTCATGTACTTCATGAAACTTCTTTATTCTATTCTTGTCTTCTTTTGTGTCTGGTTCTGTAGGGTTGTAGGGTGAACATGCTGGGTTCTGAAGATGAGATGTGAGTCTGAAAAAGAGTTTTGAAAGAGCTCTTTGACCCTCCCCCATGCCAAGGATGTTGCATATCCTTATGCAAGAAGATTTAACGCCCTGTAGGAAGAAAAATGATAAGAGAAGGAAACCAAATCAAATTCCAAAAGTACATTTATCACCTAGAATATGATCACATGCTTAAAAATTTTGAAATTTCCTTTCTTTTGATGACTTATTGACAAGGGTAGCATTCAGCAGTGAAAATAGGGAGGTTTTTATATTTTTTCCAGCAGAGTAAATCCAACCTAACTTGCTTCAAATATTTACTATCATTAGATGTTATGGATAAATTTCACAGCATAAGTAGATTAGACTTCCTAGTTAGGGCTCCACTCTTAAGAAGTTTCCTTCTTAGGTAATGTAGGCTTTAGATGTCAGACTGGTAAAGTTGACTTAGGGTAATTCTCAAATGGAAATTTTCTTGTAGTAATTATCTTGTTTGTTAATCTGGAGTTTGTATCTCATAAATGTCAACAATGACCTTTGCTTCTAGTGTTCATTTTCTTCTAGATGACAAAAGTGAATTTTTCAATTAGACAAGTATAGATGAGACATTTCTCAACCAGAACCCACTGCTAGCAAGCCTGTTTAATACTCTTGTGGGGTAGTAGTGATAATTAGTGAGAGACATCCTTTTCCCAAGCAGAATGCCCCATTGCCAACAGGCATATTTAGTACCCTGATGGGTTTGCCTAGTCATACCACAGTTCGGTACCCATTGCCAGTAGACCTGTTCAGTATCCCGACGGGTTAGTCTCTTAAACCCTTTTTCGATCAGAGGCTTCTTGTCCATAGTCACCTATTTCAATTTTTATTAAGGAGTGCTTTTGCACGGTGACAGGGGAGGCTCGTCTAAAAACCTTTTTACAGGCAGGGATGGTATTAGTTTGGAAGGTGTATTCTCTTATTTGAATGTATTTAAAGATTTGTCTGAAGGAAAAATAAACTTATGTACGCATATTATTTATTTAGAGTGATCGAGATGTATAATTTTGTTTGAGTTTTTCCATAAGAGAATGACCTAAAGTTACCTTAGGGTACTAATACATCCTCTTCCATAAAAGTTTTCCTAGTGTGCCCATGAAAGAGAGTGTTCATATATTCATATGTTACTCTTTAGTAAATATAATCCAATGAATACTATTGAAGTCTAGTTAGGGTGAGATAGTTACTTGTAGACTAATATATATATATTTTATCCCTTTAATCATGCTGAAATACTACATAAAGGAAACATCTAGACTTTGAAGCAGATTATGCATAGTTCTTTTAGGAATCATAGGTAAGGATTATTTCTTCTTTGTCAAGAAACATAACCAAAAGAAAATAAGAATTATTCCTTTTAGCTAGCAACAGAACCATAAGAAATTAAAGATACTTCCCTTTAGTCAACAACAAAACCAAAAGAAATTATTGCTTCATAAGGGCTGCTATTTGATGTTGCATTTGGCTTCTTGGTTCCAGCTTAAGTGGTTACTGCATGTCTTCATACTTCATATTAATTTTCATAATATTTTGAAATATGCGTAGCATTCCTTTGTCAATTAGGTGATGTGTCCTGATAGTATCGCATAAGTACTGGACTTTTGGTACCGGACTTCGGGTACCGGACTTCTGGCACCGGACCGGAACAGAGTATTGTTGATGCCTACAAACTGATGTTTAGCAAGTTCATGAAGGATCAAATAAATTATAGAAATCTACTTACAAAGATAAAATGCGAAAGTAAAACAAAAGGAGGTAAGAATCCATTCTTACCTTCATCTTATTAGCAAAACACAATCCACAACTATGTACAAAAGTTTTTAAAAGTAAACCAATCAATCAATGTGGATCATTCGGAAGGTCTCCTTCCTTACTGATCACCTACATATCTGAATTTTGTAGTATATGAGTCAGAAATTCCTCTTTTGATAAGGGTTTGTTATAAATTCTCAACCAGTGACCATTCACAAGTAGTGAGTCTGATGTTTGTCAATTGTCTTTATCTTGATTGAACCATTATCATAGACAATATCAATGTCATAAGGTCCCATCCAACGAGTAGTTAACTTACCTTTGAAGTTCTTGAATCTGCTGTCATACAAGAGGGCCCAATCTCCTTGTTGAAAATTTCTCTTTTTGAGATACTTGTCATGCCATTTTGTTCTCTACTCTTGAATGAGGGTGGTTCTTTGAAGTGCTTCCTGCCTAATTTCGTCCATCTCATTAAGCTGTAAGAGTATTTATTGTTGGGCTTCATCCAACTTCATGCCAGCTTGTACTGTAGTCCTGAAGGTTTTGATCTGGAATTCTATGGGGAGAAGCACCTGCTTCCCATATACCAACTCATAAGGTGTATGTCCTATTGTATTCCTCCAGGTGATTCTATAAGCCCATAAGGCTTCTAGTAATCTATCAGCCCAATCCTTGTGGTGTAGCTGTATTGTTTTGGTAAGAATGGACTCAATAACTTTGTTGGTAGATTCTACTTGTCCATTTGCCTGTGGATGGTAGGGTGTAGATTTCCTGTGTTTGTTTTGGTATTGTTCTGTAACATCTTTGACTACATTAGAGGTAAATTGAGTCCCTTGATCAGTCACAATTTCTCGAGGTACACCAAATCTAGTAAAGATGTCATTAAAAAGGAAATCTACCACTAATTGTTCACTTGCAGCTGGTAAATATTTTGCTTCAACCCACTTAGTCACATAGTCAATACATACAAGTATATACTTTTTCTTTTTAGATGCAAGGTTAATGGGGCCTACAAAATCTAAGGCCCATTTCTCGAAAGGCTCAATGACTACTTGGTCTTGAAGTGGCATTTGGTCTCGTGCAATAGGCTTACCCATTCGTTGGCATTCATCACAATTGGATACATATGTTTTAGCATCTTTGAAAATATGAGGCCAATAATAACCAGATTGCAAAACTTTATAAGCGGTCCTTTTGTCTGTGAAGTGTCCTCCACAAGGACCATCATGGAAAGCTTGCAAAATATCATGAATTTCATCTTCCCTTAGACATCTCTTGATTACCAAATCTGGTCCTATTTTGTAGAGACAATCATCGTGCCACATGTAGCTTGCACTTAGCTGAATTACTTTCTGTTTTTCTCTAGGAGACAATTTCTGAGGCATCTTCCCTGTCACAAGATAGTTAGCTACATCTGCATACCAAGGAGTGAATGTAGAAATATCAAACAAATTTTCATCAGGGAAGTTATCATCTACTGGTGCGTTATCTCCCAGATGAATCATTCTAGATAAGAAATAAGCCACAAGATTATCCTTACTCATTCTATCAATAATATTGATATTAAACTCTTGTAATAATAACAACCATATTGTAACTCTAGGGGTTGTTACAGGTTTGTTCATTAAGAATTTGATGGTTGAATGATCAATGTGTATAAAATCTTGATATCTTGTAATATAGTGTCTAAATTTATTGATAGCATGGACTATAGCTAAGAATTATTTTTCTGTGACCATATAACTAACTTCTGTTGGGGACATATTTTTACTGACAAAGTAAATAGCATAAGGCATTTGATTTTCCCTTTGCCCAAGAACTGCTCCAAGGGTCGTGTCTAAGGCATCAATACATATATGAAAAGGAAGGGACCAATTTGGTCTTCTTAATACAAGGGTAGTTGAAATTTTTTGTTTTAGAATCTCAAAAGATACTTGGCATTCATCATCCCAAGTAAATTCGGCTTCTTTAGATAATAACTTGAATAAAGGGGTAGCTGAGCTTGTGAAATCGGGAATGAACCTTCTATAGTAGCCAACATGCCCTAAAAAGTTGCGACCTTCCTTTTGTGAGGAAGGTATTCTGATTTGTGTGATAATATGAATTTTTCCCATGATCAACTCTCATTCCAAAGCCAGAGATGTGATGTCCCAAAAGAATACCTTCAGTGAGCATCATTTTTGATTTTTCATTACTTAGGGAAATATTAGTTTCCTTACACCTAATCAAGACTTTTTCTAGACTAGTCAAAGCTTCTTAGAAGTCATTTCCATGGACTGTAAAGTCACCCATGTAGACTTCTATGCAGTCGTTGGTCAAGTCAGAGAAAATGGCTAGGAAAGCCCTTTGAAAAGTAGTTGGGGAATTGCAAAGTCCAAAAGGAAGGACCCTATAAGCATAGGTTACCCATGGGCAGGTAAAAGGGGTCTATTCTTGGTCTTCGTGTGCTATTTGTATTTGGTTATAACCACTAAACTCATCTAGGAACTAAAAATACTTCTTTCAGGACAAGGTATTCAACACCTGATCAATAAATGGTAGAGGAAAATAATCCCTATGGGTGTCTTTGTTCAATTCCATGAATTCTACAAATATTCTCCACTTACCATTTTTCTTGGGAACTATGACAAGTGGAGACACCGATTGACTATATTAAATGGGGTATATGAGATTGGCTTGAAGGAGTTTTTGCAATTCTTCTCTTACAATATCTTTGACGGCTGGATTCATCCTTCGCTGAGGCTGTCTAACTGGTCTGATTTGGTCATTAGTGTAAATATGATGTGTGCATGTGTCAAGGTGAATGCCTTTCATGTATGCATAATCCCATGCATGTAACACCCTGTTTCCCCCAGTTTGTAAAAATAACTGGACTGGCCAAGAACTATGGCAAACTCATAAATGTGAATATCTGATGTAAATGGACCTTGAGGAAAAGGTCAATGAATGTGAATAACATTTTGAATTTATTGCAGGACTGTTGAGAAGGGATGTGTAGAAAAAGGGAACACGATGGTGGTGGAAGGCACCTGGAAAGGTGGCATTAACTTCCACTAAGAATTAATATCGTATTTGGACTCCACTGGCCCGAAGAACCAAAAGAGGCTCGCTGGCCCTGAATTAAATGTCTCGCGGGCTGGTAGGTAGATGGTTTAATGAGGGATGGGAGGTGAACCTCCCATCCGTAGAGCCATCAGGCCTGATCAGCGCGAGGGTAATCACGCCACATGCAACCTCGCAAGAGGATAAGCCATGGGGTAGAAGCGATTGCAGGGGCAGACGCGAGGGGGGCACTCTGGCAATACACAAAGTGAGTGATAGAAGAGAGGAAGGGGAGTAACCTTTGCTCCTGATCACTGGCAGACAGAGATGCAGTCTCACAACATTGTGGTCTCAGCTCGGGGGTGGCTAGTGGTAAATCCGCTGGGAGTCACTAAGGCTACGGTTGGGTGGAAACGAGCACCCCTCTCAGCAATTGCATAACCCCTGGTGTTATTTCTGATAAGTGTTTTGCCTTTGGCATCTTGAAATATATGTATATGTTCATTATGATGATTATGCCCATAAGCTGTGAAACTATGAATGATTTCATTATAAGAATGTTTGTATGGTATTTTGATCAGTACTAGTAGTTGTATATTTGTATGGAAGGACTATGTATGGCTTATGTCCTCATGAATCGTTATTTATATGCGTACTAATCTAACTCAGACTTCATGTTTGGTTATCGGGAGGACGACCTCCTTACCTACCTCAGGTAGTATCCTGAGCGAATCTCCCCATAGAGACACCCTCCTTGAAAATCCCATCAAGAACCTCGAAGGAGGACATGAGGGTGCAAGGCCCTAAGAAATCCCTGATAGCAATGAATCGATGGACGATATTTCATCAAGAAATGTGTGGTCACTCATGACTATTAGATTTGGTAAGAGGAAGTTGGAAAGTTAAGTGCCTTAATCCTGATAGGTATTAATCGATGGACGAGGATCCATCGGGAAATCTACAGTCACGCACGACCATTAGATTAGTAGGATAAAGTAGGGCGTTAAATGCCTTACCACCTTGTTTTCCTGTATCTTCGTGGGTAGCAAAGAGTTTAGGGTCGTGGATCCCGAAAGTCCATGAGAGTATCTGGGTTGTGGATCTTTCTACGTTTAAGAAGTTGTGGGAGAGCCCACAAGTTAGGAATCTGTCTGAGCTGTCAAATTTCGGCTGAAAAACTCGACAGCCGTTGGATCTGTCAGAAGATACCCAAGGGTTAACACCCCAGTGGATCGAGACATTCCAATGTTGAAACCCCGAAATAGATTTGAGCCGTCCGATTGACGGAGGCCACGTGTCACGAGATCTCCCATTTTGGGAAATCGAGAATCGTGGAATCGTGATTCCCATTGACAAGAGTTCGAGATTTTCTAATATGGAAACCTTGAGATAGATTTGAAGCCGTCCGATTGACGGAGGCCATGTGTTGTGAGATCTCCCGTTTTGGGAAATCGGGAATCGCGGAATCGGGATTCTCGTTGACAAGAGTTCAGGATTTTCCAATGTGGGAACCCCGAGATAGATTTGAGTCGTCCGATTGACGGAGGCCACGTGTCGCGAGATCTCCCATTTTGGGGATCGGGGATTCGGGAGTTTCGCTGACAAAAACTTGGGCTCTTGCCTTGAAAAATCCCGACCCATAATGTCGAGACGATAGCATGTGGCTAAGTCCCAATGAATGGACAAGATTCCTTCGGGAATCCTAGGGTTCGTAACGACCGTCCGATGTGAGGAAGAGATGTCAGTTTTACGCTGGGGCGCGAGTGTGCATTAGGGTAAGTAGCTAGCAGATCTGGATGGCTAGAGTCCACTCGCCCAGATCTACAGCTGAGGATGCATTCCAGAGCCCCCTTGCCATTCTTATTTTAAGGGGGGGGGGTCCGGAATTGGACGCGCAACTCTCGAACGGTCGAGATTAATTCATCATGATCAATGGCGCTCAGGTGGATTCTGGACCCCCCTTGCCATTTTGCCTTTAATGGGGGGGGGGGTCTGGAATAGTGTGGCATGTGAAGTGGGCCCCCCTCCTTTCCTATCAACTATCGTGTCGTACTTTCCCCTCTGACACCTGCACTCCACTTAACCATGCGATGAGGCCTGTTCTCTAGCCCTGTCAGGGTTCAACGGTTGCAAAGTCGAACGATTTGACATTACCGTAGCGTCGAGATGTGAAATTAAAAAGACACTGCATTTATTTGAACTATGATCGTGACCCGCGATCACTTGGGAACGGAGAGAGAAAGAAGGAGCCAACTTATGTTGGTCCTCCATGGATATTTAGGGGTTCTGATTCGGCAGAGGACCAAAAAAATCTGATTTAGGTAGTGGGTATGTGATAAAGTGGTATCAGAGCATGGTTACAACACTCGACCTGATTGGGCTTGTTATCCCCGATATCTAGGGATAACTAGGAGATCATGTCTCGAGGCCCACATGGTCCTAGACATGGAGTACGAGAGCAGATTGACTTGAGCATGGCCCTTGAGGGCCCATCTTTTCTTCTTCTCAGCCAGACTTGTC
>ML777907.1:255772-266389 GCA_009831015.1 Picea engelmannii | reverse complement strand
AAAGGTCAATATTAATAAGGCCTTTCAATAAAATAGAATAAGGTGGATGTAAGAAGACCTAATAGAAGCTTCCGCTTCTAGAAGGATCTTCCTCTAGATGCTTCTCTTAATAGACATATTTAGTATAAATAAGGTTCGAGGGTATGAGAACCCTAGCTTGGAGATTATTGTAACAGAGCACTGCTCGACAAGAGGTTTCCCCCTCGAAGAGGCCTGTGAACATTTCTTTCTGAATCAAAGTGCTTTTTCTATTGCTATTTCGTATATCATTTATGTGTATTGTGAAGATTATGCTGGATATTTTACTGTTATTCTTCCATTTCTAGCATTGTATTTCTGTTCTGCATATTTTATATATCTGGTATCTTGTAGACTGACTTATCTGCCAATTCTATCATGGTTTGGGTTGGTCTCTACTGGTTGATTTGGAGTTTTTGCATAGTGTCAAAAGGAATTACATTAATTGTTGCACCCAAATCAATGAGTGTGTTTGGTAAGGAAATACCATTAATTTCAACAGTGACTACTGGATTCCCAGGGTCATTATATTTATATGGAATTTCAGAAATAAATTCAGATAATTGTCCTACTACCTGAACAAGGGGAGGTTCCTTCTTCTTCCTTCCTGGTTTCTTAATACAAATATCCCTTATGATTTTGGCATATATGGGGATATATTTGATGGCTTGGAATAGAGGTATTTTTATAGATACATTTCGTAATTCATCCTCTATATCTTTGTGCAAGGGTGGGTCAGGTTTGTTCACTAATAGTCTTTCGGGGTAGGGTGGAAGATTAACCTGTTGAGGTACTTCTACAGACTGAGAAGTGATTGGAATAGAAGGGGAAGTCTCTTCTTTTACAGAGGTGGTTTGAGTGTTTTCTTCCTCAGAATGATAATCATTTTCTTCCTAAATTACTACTCCAACATTTGATTGATTTACAACTTTCCCTGATCGTAGTTGAATTTCATAGGTGGGAAAGGTTTTAACTTCTCCATTCTACATAGGATGGGTGGGTCGATTATTGGGGTTAGGGATTGCTTTGGAAAGGATTTTTGTTGGTCTAGGAGGGTTGTGGGCAGCTTGGTTTTGTGGTTGTTGATTGGCATTTATAGGTACTTGTTGCTGCTGGTTAGGGTTCAAGGGGACTGTAAATTGCTGTTGTATAGGACGTGAAAGTAAAGCTTGTATCTGTGGTGGGTTAAATCCAGGTAGTAATTGGAAAATATTTGCAGGATACTGTGGATATGTAGGGTAAGAGGGATTCCCATACACAGGTCCCCTCCAACCTTGTTGCCAAGGTTGAGTTTGATCTTGTTGAGGTGTCCATTGTGGATAGGACATTGGGGAAGGAACCCATTGTTGTTGTTGATACTGTGCATTAGGGTCCTAAAATGCATTGGGGTTTTGTGCTCTCCAAGGTATTATGGAAGGGTATGATTGTTCTTGTGAGATTCCTCCTCCCGTTTACATGGCTTGTAGCTCAAGAAAAGTTGGACACTCAGATGTGGGGTGCTCTAAAGTACACAGGCCATAGATTTCTATGACATTTAATGGGCATTATTTCTCACCGTGCTTCTTTCGACATCTAGGACAAAAAATTTCTAAAACAACCTCTTCTTCTTGTTTATTTTTTAGTTTGAGGGTATCTAACTGGTTGTTGATTGTGCTCAAGATGTATTTTTTAAAGTTCTCCAGTAAGTTTCCTAACTCAATTCTGGTGACAGTCCCAGAGCTTTGTCTTGTATTTCTGCTAAAAGAATCTCTTGGTTCTTTGCCTGTTTTAGCTAGTCCTCTTGAGTATCTTTTACAATAATCTGTGATCTATGAAAAAGGATTTTGTTGCACATCTCATGAAATTAACAAGTTTAAAACTTCTATGCAATCATCTCTAATGCCTTTCAAAAATACAATTCTTACTACAGCTGGGTCTGTGGTCAATAATTTTGATTTATGGTAGTTATATAAGAATCTTTCTAAGTAGTCTTCGGGACTTTCATCTTCTGTTTACTGCATTTTATAAATGTCATTTTTAGCATTATCCTTACAAAAGTCTTGATATTTCTGTAAGAATGTATCCTTCATCTGATCCCAAGAGATAATTGTATTTTCTCCTAAGCTCATGAACCATCTTAAGGCCGAATCTATCATTGTGGTAGGGAAGAGATTAAGTTTCTGGGCATCGTCTGAGTAGTTATAACTTATACATAATATGTCAAACTCGAATAAAAATAAGTCTATATCTTTAGTTGACATACCTATGACAGTGGGTAACGATGATAGTGGGATGTTTTTCATGCTGATGATTCTGGAAATATCCAAGATTGGAAACCCAAAGGTCTCAGTTTCAGTGGCTACATTTCCTTCTTCTTCTGTCATTTCTCTAGGTGTTCCTCCTCCACTGATGGATGGTTCAGAAATTGGGTTTTGTGTGTCTCCTTCAGAAGACTCACGTTCTGTTTTCCCCAATACTGATTCTTCCATTTTAGGTTCTTCTTCTGGAGCCTCACTGGCTCCCCTTGAACTTTCTCCTGTTGGAATTTTTCCTGCACCAGTGTCAGTTGGATTAGTGGGGGGGGGGGTTGTTTTTAAATTTTAGATCTTACAAATCTACCTTTATTATCTCTATATCTATGCATAAAATGGAAATTTGATTCTTAACTGAATTGGAAGTCCTAATTCTATCTAGAAGGTAAGAAGGCAACTTGGCTTCGGAGAACACCCCACTCTAGTGGCCACGTGGATCTTCGCTCGTGTCTTAAACGTTTTATCCTCCTCCCTCAAGCAGCCTTTAAAATCATTCAAAAACTATGCAAACAATCTAAGATAAAAATCACTTCCTACCATTTTCAACTCCCCGACAACGGTGCCAAAATGTTGTGCTACTTATATGATTAGTATAATGCACTCATTAATTATCAATCCAGGATTCGTAATCAATAGAGTTACAAGACACCAGTAAGAAAGGTAATTCTAATGTCATGAGTATAGAACTATTCTAAATTATGCATGATGGAAGCAAAGCAAACTAGCAAACCAAAACACACTTTGGTTGTCTTTCACAGAGAGGCTATCTCCTCCATTATGGCACATGCAAGTATGAGATGGATTTCTTTTGACAAATCAACTCTGTTATCTAAACCAGAAATTTAACTATGCAATCACACTTATGAAAGGGAAATCACACATCAATCATCACAGATCAATCATCAATACATAACATGGGTAGTTCAATAGTCAATATACTAAGTATGTTGTGGTTCACAATGTGTTGTTGTGAACTTCACTAGTTCTGCTTCAAATATGTTTGACTACTTCTGCCAACATTCATATCCATGAAAGAAAACCAAATACATAAAACATAGAGAGAGCATATGCAAAACAGAGTAAGTAAAGATCTCTAAACAATTATATAATCAAAACTCTAAATTGAACTATACTGCTATCATCTTAAAGGATCAAAGCTTCGGCTAGTCTAACATCTATACCATCGAAATCAACTACTAACACTAATATATAAGGATGCTGACCTTTGTTGGGCGGTGGGCCCTTTCCACTTGAATAGGTCAGTGACTAAAGTCTATAGTAAACTTTCTTTCAATCCACACATTACTCTTACTCAAACTTCAAAACATAGAATCAAACTATGCTAACAACTCAACTCACATTCATTCATAAACGATCAAGACATGCAGATAAATGACGTCCTTCTATTAAAATTCAACTCAGAATATGGTCTACAATATGTAACGCTGCTTCATATGTTGTGTTATTCTAATTCTCTACTACCTCGACCATCCTTTCCATGACTATTTAAACAATCTTAGTCATGAAACACAAGGAGGTGAAATCTTTAGCAGATCAGTCAATTGTCAAATTTATATATTTGGTTACATATTTTAAGCTTCTTATTCATGACATGAAGTGTATTAGAATGAAGCAATAAACAAACTAGCTTAACATAGCCTTGCTAGAGCTTTGATGATTCAGAAAACATCCAACAATTATCTTGGGCACAATCTGGAGCTAAACTTGGTATATTCTGCTTCCTGTATTGGTATCGAATCGTGATAGGTGAGATTCGGTAAATGGTACTGGATCCGAACAACACACAAGTGGTCGATATCAGACTAGAATAGTCTGCAACCGTTGGTACGGGATCGCGACAGTGAATGGTTCGGTACCAGATCTGAATGGAAGGTGAATTTGGAACCGGATTCAGACAGTGGCAATCTGGTGCATAAGTACCAGATGGCTGAGATGATACAGAAATGATGGACCCATATAGAGGTCAAAGGTTACACGTGGAAATTTAAAACATTAGTACATGAAACATTTAGTCTCCTAACTCAATAAACCACAAATTGCATGAATTCAATTATACTTTACCTTATGACCTCATCAATGGCTAATGGTAGTGTTCTTTGTCATTTATCCAAGTTTAGGTAGGCCAAAAAGGTATAAATGAGGAGTATAATAGGGTAGTGGGGATGTCAATTTAGAGGCTCAACATTCCCCCTGTTGGCATGTTTTACAGGCAGCATATGCTTGCAATTGATGGAAAGTACAACATTGATGATGGCTTGAGTATAGGTATAATGTGACAGGCAGGCACCATAAGTATTTTGGGGATATGCAGTAGAGCAAGCTCGTGAAGACCAGAAGAGATAGTGTAGAGGTGTACGCAGAGTGCAAGAGTGTGCTAGTTCATTTGATGGAAAGAATAGATAGACATAAGGCAGAGTATTTGTTTTTCATTGATGGCAAGATCATCCCGACGATGACGAACAAGAGAAAGTGGCAGGATCAACAGTGCAGCGATGATCGCTTGGCAAGATCAGAAGCGTAAACTCCATTTCAGAGTTTCAGATATCGGGAGCTGTAAGAGTCAAGGAAGAAACTCATGGAAGGAAATCGCGAAATGCGAAACCCTGAAATCCCGAAACAGACACATCAAAAAAGACTCCATTTCAGAGTTTCATACATCGGGAGTTGGAGGAGTCAAGAGTTGAGACTCTTCCTCATAGGAGTCCCGAAATCACGAAATGCTAAACGCCGAAATACCTTCAGATCATTTCAAGGATCGTGACATGGAGCATCAAGATATCTCATCACAAGGAATGTCAGAATGTTGAAATGCGGAAATGCTAAAAACACCTTTTGGTGTAGGTTTTGAACACCAAGAGTTGGAGTGTCGAAACACTTCATCACAAGGAATGTCGGAATGCGGAAATGCGGAAATGCGAAAAACACCTTTTGGTGTAGGCTTCAGATACCAGGTGTTGGAGTGTTGAAACACTTCATCACAAGGAATGTCGGAATGTTGAAATGCGAAAATGCAAAAAACACCTTTTGTTGTAGGTTTCGGATACCGAGAGTTGGAGTGTCGAAACACTTCATCACAAGGAATGCCAGAATGTCGAAATGCCGAAATGTGGAAAACACCTTTTGGTGTAGGTTTCGGATACCGGGAGCTGGAGTGTCGAAACACTTCACCACAGGAATGACAAAACACCGAAATGCATTTTTGAATAAGGTTGTGGTCACATCCAGTGGTCACATCTGTGGAATATGGAGGAAGGAGCTAGTGCAACGAAGCTCCATTTCGGTGATCGCGACTTGGAGTGTCGAGACCCTTCATAATAGAAATGCCGAAATGCAAAATTGCGAAAGCGCTTTATGGATAAGCGCTTGGTCACCGCTAGTGGTCACATTGTCGAAGAACTGTAGAGAAGAGCTCGAAGAGACAAGCTCCATTTCGTAGTTTGGGACATGGAGAGTCGAGACGACTCATCACAGAATCCCCGAAACGCGAAATGCGAAATGCATGTTTAGAATTAGCCCCTGGTCATAACCTATGGTCACATCGACGAAGGCTCAAGGGAGGAGGTAGCACAGAGCTAATCTCCATATCAGAAATCACAACTTCCAGAGTCGAGATGTGTCACCATAGGAATGTCGAAATGTCGAATTGTGAAATGGAGAAATAAGCGTGAGACCCATCATATATGATCCAACGGTGCAGGTTAATCAGGAATAAGATCAAAGGGATATTGTTTCTATTCACAGTTAATTGATTAGTTACGATTCAGTTGCTAATTCATTTTCTTGGAGGTTCACAGTGTAACTGCAAGAAACGACTGATGGTTTCTGTTAGAGGACTCGAAGAGACTTCAGGGTGATTGCCAGAGAAGATGAAAATTCTCGAGGCATCTTCCAGTGGAATGAATACTATTGATAGAGGATATTGATATATGTAAGACCATTAGAGCGTGGAATTGCAATAGAGGGAATGAGCTTGACTGTGATAGAGAAGACGAAGAGTCTCGACTGCTCGAGAGGCTAAGGAATCTCGGCATAACACCCAGTAATGATGGAAGCATGGGTTTAACCACTAGAGAATCTAAAGAGTTATGATGATGATCAGGTAGAGCACTTGACATGGGGAGAGCATGCAAAAACATTGCAGACACAACATGCATAAGGCACACAGAGACTATAAGAATGAATAACAAAGAAGAGATGGAGGTTATTGTTGAGAGTGATTCAGGTGTGTAGAAGGAGGAGAGTGCAGCAGTTGAAATGCACAGAAGAGGAATGGTGCATAGACGAGACATGGTGCAAAGAGAATAAAAGGTATAAGAACATAAAGCGTAAGGAAGTGTGCAGGAAGACACTGATGCAGGTACAGCAGAGGAGTGTAGTAGAACAGTGATGAGATCGGTAAGCCATTGATAAATATTGTATCACTATGATAAATTGATATAAAGCAAACTTGATATTGCAGGGTGTTAGGGAGGTGTTAGGGAGGACTATTGTCCTCAAAGGTTCAAGTGGGTGCTTGAAAACAGGGATTTGTAGCTTCCATCTAGTTGTAGCCAGAGAAACCAGGGTGGCAGGGTGGTGCAAGGGAGAACTGTTGTTCTCTGTTTTACAGGTTGGTGCCTATGTGACTGGAAGTTGGTGCTGTAACACTTAGGGAGTTGTTGCTTATTTCTAGTGGGTGCTAAAGAAACCAGGGAGTTGGTGCTTCCTTCTAGTCTGTGCTAGAGAAACACAGGGAGTTGGTGCTTCCTTCTAGTTGGTGCTAGAGAAAACAGAGAGTTGGTGCTCTCAGCAAGTTGCATCTTGCAAAACAGAGGTTGTAGCCTCACAATGAGTTGGATCTCATATGTATGATAATGTATAGAATGTAAATATTACTTATCATATAAAGAAGAAGAGGTTTTTACCCTTTATGGGTTTCCTTAGGAAATATCTGCCTTTCTGTATCTCATATGTGTGAATGATGTTGAATGTTCTATTGCTTACTTCCCTGCATTATTGTGATTGTCATTGAGTGCTCTATGAAGACTTTAAAATAAGCATAATTGTTTAAGCACGGAAACAACTGATTCACCCCGCCCTCTCAGTTGTCCAAAAATTGGTATCAGAGTCGACCCCTTTTATCTAAGGGTAGATTCTAGAGATTAAACATGTCAAGCCATGAAGGAAATTCAACCAATAAGGCCCCTCTGTTTAATGGAACAAACTTTGTCTTCTGGAAAGTTAGAATAAGAACCTACATAATGCCTTTAGGTGCACATGTTTGGGATGTGGTAGATATTGGTTATGTAAAGGTAGTTGTACTAGATAATAAGGATGACAAGCTAGAATTTAGCTTCAACGCTAAGGCTATGAATTCTATCTTGAGTGGGTTTGCAGAAGCAAAATTCATAAAATTTATGCACCTAGGAACTACCAAAGAAATGTGGGACAAACTCATTAGCAGTTATGAAGGTAATGAGAAGGTAAAGGACACCAAGCTTCAAACCTACAGAGTACAGTTTGAACAACAGAAGATGAAAGAAGATTAAATTGTTGGAAAATACTTTCTGAGAGTTGAAGAACTGATAAACACAATGAAAACACTTGGTGAAAAAATTGAGAAACCTTCTTTAGTTCAAAAATTTTTGAGATCTCTACCAGATAGGTTCAACCCAAAGGTATCTTCTATTGAAGAACTTAATGATCTAAAAACCTTGGAGTTTGATCAACTTCTAGGAACATTGACTTCATATGAAATTAGAATAGTTAAAGATAAACCCACCTCCAGAGAAGCATCATTTAAGGCAGACAAGAATGAGGATTCTGAGCCTGATGAAATTGAAGAAAAAATTGTGAAGAGACTAAAGAAGGGATCAGGAAAATACAAAGGTAAACTGCCTTTCAAATGTTTCAACTATGGTAATATAGGTCATTTTGCAAATAAATGTCCTCATAAATGAAAGAATCAGACATGTGATGATGAGGAGAAGCACAAACACATAAATTTCTTTAAAGAGAATAATTTTAAGAAGAAAAGTCTTTGTGTAAACAATGATGATGATCCTTCAGATGATGAAGACAATGACTCCTCTATTGAAGATAAACTAAATGAATTTATGCTTATGGATATGGGATATTTTGATGATGAACACACAGGAGGTGAAATGGATGATGAAGAAGCTGTGGTGGATATGGAAGGTGAATTAATCAGTTCTTTGGAAGAAATTGACAAACTCATAATTAAGAACAGAAAGAAAAAACAATTGTTGATACAGCTCGAGAAAGACAATAAACAGCCCGATGAAGACTTTTCCCTACTAAAAGTGGAATTAGAAGAGGCAAAGAAAATAGAAGACATTCCAAAACAACAGTTATCAGAAAAGAAGGCAAGATGTGAAGCTCTAGAAAAAGAAGTAGTGAAAACCAGGAAAGAGTTGGAGAAGTTTCAAGCCTTGTATCATCAGAATCTGTCAAGTATCAAAGCATAAGAATAATTGTCCACCATTCTGAATTAGAAAAGAAATCCAAAGCTGAAAACAGGTCTGGGTTATGAAGAGGGATCAAGTAGTGATCAACCAGGCAATAAAGAACCCATCAAGTTTGTCAGATCTACCATCTATGACAACAAAAAACCTACAGAAACAAAAGAAGATAATCATCTGCCCAGGAGGAGTAATGAAAGAGGTACCAGAACTGAAACTATGGATCAGAGAAATAATGTACTCTCTATTCAAAGAAATCATCAACATAGAAGAAATCGACCTTCTCAAAGAAGACAACCATTTTCCAGGTACCAACATTTTTTCTATGGATATTGTTTCTTTTGTTCTAACTTTGGTCATAAAGATGTAAACTATTCTTTAAAATTAAATTATAAGAAATCAAGACATTCAAGGTATAGATATTTTCCACAACAAAGAATGAGACAACCAAGTAACAAACCACCACAGACTGCAAATCACTTGATGGATGGGAAAAGGACACAGGTTAAGCATAACAATTGTTATGATCCTTTATTCGATGAACTAGAATGTTACATCTGTCATAACTATGGACATAAATCTGTTGACTATGTCTTAAAGAACTATGAACTAGATTTGAATTCCCCTACTAAAAATGTCAAGGTTTGGAAGAAGAAAGAAATTGACAAGTGTGGATTAGTGTTGTCAGATCAAAGACAAACGAACCCTTGGTATATAGACAGTGGATGCTCCAAACATATGATGGGAGAAAAAGGTAAGTTTCTATCTCTAAGTGAAAGAAAATCGGGAAACGTAACCTTTGGAAATGATGGTCCAGGTAAAATAAAGGGTAAAGGGATGGTGAGTTTAAGTAATGGAAAAGGAAAAGCCGAAGATGTTCTTCTTGTAGATGGGTTGAAACATAATCTGCTCAATGTAAATCAAATGTGTGACAGAGGATGTGAAGTGGTGTTCATGTCCAAGCACTACAAGATAAAGTCTATAAACTCAGGACAAGTGGTGGCCAAAGGTGTAGAACAAAAAATAATGTATATGTGCTGAAAGAAGATAGAGAAGAGTGTCATCTAATAAAACATGATGAAATCTCATTATGGCATACGAGACTTGGACATATAAACTTTGACCACTTAATCAAGCTCAAAAATCTTGAGGCAGTAAAAGATCTTCCGAGAATATCAAAGCCCCAAGATTCTATGTGTAAACCCTGCCAAGTAGGAAAGCTAACTAGGACACAGTTTAAGTCCAAGAGCTCTACTTCAATAGAGAAACCACTCCAACTAGTTCATATGGATTTATGTGGACCATCAAGATAGGAAGGCACAGGGAAAGAAAACTACTTCATGCTGATTATTGATGTTTACTCCAGAATTACTTGGGTTGCCTTTCTCAAGGAAAAAGATGAAGCATTTGAGAAGTTTAAAAAATTTAAGTCTTTAATTGAGAATCAAACAAGAAATAGGTTAAAGGCAGTAAGATCAGATAGAGGAGGATAATTTATGTCAAGTGATTTCAAGGAATTCTGTGATAAGCATGGGATCAATAGAGAATACACAATCCCAAGAGCTCCACAACAAAATGAAGTAGTTGAGAGGCAAAACAAAACAATGCAACAAATGGCCAGGTCAATGATGAATGAGAAGAACACTGGTCAAACCTATTGGGTAGAAGCAATACACACAACAATCCATGTTCTTAACAAAGCCCACCTCAGACCACAAAGTGACAAGACACCTTATGAACTGTGGTATGGGAGACCTTCTTCAATCAAACACTTCAAAGTCTTTGGGAGTAAATGTTACATAAAGAATAATGATGAGAACCTTGGC
>ML777907.1:225909-255446 GCA_009831015.1 Picea engelmannii | reverse complement strand
GCTAGCAAAGATGACCATTGGGTTAAAGAAATGAATGATGAACTTGATCAGATTGAGAAAAAAAATACGTGGGAGATGGTTCATAGACCTGAAGGTAAAAATATCATTGGTTCCAAATGGATCTTTAAGAATAAGTTGAATGAGTAGGGACAAGTTGTTAGGAACAAAGAAAGATTGGTCTATAAAGGCTATGCTCAAATAGAAGCACTGGATTTTGATGAAACATTTGTGCCCGTAGAAAGATTAGAAGCTATCAGAATATTTCTTGCCTATGCTTGTCATAAAAGGTTTAAAGTCTATCAAATGGATGTCAAGTAAGATTTTCTAAATGGAGATTTAAATGAAGAAGTCTATATGGAACAACTAGAGGGTTTCGAACTGTCTGATAACCTTGACGTAGTATGCAAGCTGAAGAAATATTTATATGGGTTAAAACAAGCCCCTCGTTCCTGGTATCATATACTGGATACGTATCTCAAAGACAAAGGGTTCAAGAGAGGAACAATTGACAACAATCTATATATAAAAATAGAGGATAATGATTTGCTCATCATGTTGGTCTATGTAGATGACATCATCTTCGGATGTAATAAGGATTCATTGGTAAAATGGTTTTCTTATGCCATGGAGTCTGAGCTTAAAATGTCTATGATAGGTGAACTGTCATTTTTTCTTGGTCTACAAATTACTCAGAGGTCTGAAGGGATGTTCATTTCTCAAGAAAAATATCTAAGAGAAATGTTGAAAAGGTTTCAAATGGAAGATTCTAAACCTGTGGGCACACCTATGGTTACAGGATGCACATTAAGCAAGGATGATGACTCACCTGATGTTGATCAAATTTCATATACGTCAATGATAAGCAGTCGATTCTACATCACAACATCTCGTCCAGACATAATGCATGTTGTTGGAATGGTAGGAAGATATCAGTCTGCACCTAAACAAAGTCATTTGCTAGCTGTCAAAAGGATATTTAGATATTTGAAAGAAACAATGAACTATGGCCTATGGTATCCTAAGAATCTGAATTTTCAATTATCAGTCTACTCAGATGTTGATTGGGCTAACTGCATGGATGAAAGGAAAATCATGAGTGGAGGTGCGTTCTTCTTAGGAGATTCTCTAGTAGCATGGTTGAGTAAAAAGAAAGGTTCCATTTCTTTATCAACTACAGAGGTAGAGTACATTTCTGCTACTACCTGTTGCACTCAGGTATTATGGATGATTCAAACACTTGCATACTTGGAGGTAAAATACACTGCATCGATCCCAATTCATTGTGATAACACTAGTGCCATCAGTGTGTCCAAGAATCCTGTTTTCCACTCCAAGACCAAGCATATTCCCATAAAATACCATTTTCTGAGAGAGCAGGTCACCAATCAGATTGTTCAGGTCCATTACATTCCAACCACAGAACAAATAACATACATCTTTACTAAACCCCTAGCCAAGACATCATTTGAATATATCCGACAGAAGTTGGGTGTCATCCTGTCTCACACCTAAGAGAGTCCATCCTGTTAGGGAGAGTTTGTATTGATTGAATATCTGATACCTCCTAAAAATACTACAATGGCTTAGGGGAAGCGTGTTTTCTTTGACATTGATGTCAAAGGGGGAGAAAAGAATAGGTCCGAGTGCCTTTGTTTCCATCAATGCCAAAGGGGGAGATTGTTGGCATGTTTTATAGGCAGCGTATGCTTGTCATTGATGGAAAGTACAGCAACGATGATGGCTTGAGTACAGGTATAATGTGCCAAGAGGGCACCAAAAGTATTTTGGGGAGATGCAACAGAGCAAGCTTGTGAAGACCAGAAGAGATAGTGCAGCATGAAGAGTGAAAGAGTGTGTTGGTTCATTTGATTGCAAGAACAGGCAGACAGAAGGCAGAGTATTTGTTTGTCATTGATAGCAAGCTCAACCCGATGATGACAAACAAGAGAAAGTGGCAAGACCAACAGCGCAACGATGATCACTTGGCAAGATCAGAAGCATAAACTCCATTTCATAGTTTCGGGTACTGGGAGATGGAGGAGTCAAGGAAGCAACTCATGGTAGGAACTCGCGAAATGCGAAACCCCGAAATCCTGAAATAGGCACATCAACAAAGACTCCATTTCAGAGTTTCAGGTACCGGGAGTTGGAGGAGTTAAGAGTCGAGACTCTTCCTCATAGGAGTCCCGAAATCGTGAAATGCTAAACGCCAAAATACTTTCAGATCATTTCGGGGATCGCGACATGGAGCGTCAAGATATCTCATCACAAGGAATGCTGAAATGTAGAAATGTGGAAATGCGAAAAACACCTTTTGGTGTAGGTTTCGGACACTGAGAGTTGGAGTGTCGAAACACTTCATGACAAGGAATGCCGGAATGCTGAAATGCAGAAATGCGAAAAACACCTTTTGGTGTAGGTTTCGGATACCGAGAGTTGGAGTGTTGAAACACTTCATCACAAGGAATGTCGGAATGCGGAAATGCGAAAAACACCTTTTGGTGTAGGTTTCGAATACCGGGAGTTGGAGTGTCGAAACACTTCATCACAAGGAATGTCGGAATGTCGAAATGTCGAAATGCGAAAAAGACCTTTTGGTGTAGGTTTCAGATACCGGGAGTTGGAGTATCCAAACACTTCACCACAGGAATGACAAAATGCCAAAATGCATTTTCGAATAAGGTTGTGGTCACAGCTAGTGGTCACATCTGTGGAAGATGGAGGAAGGAACTAGTGGAACCAAGCTCCATTTCGATGATCGCGACTTGGAGTGTCGAGACCCTTCATAATAGAAATGCTGAAATACGAAATTGTGAAAGCGCTTTATGGATAAGCACTTGGTCACCGCCGGTGGTCACATCGTCGAAGAGATGTGGAGAAGAGCTCGAAGAGACAAGCTCCATTTCGGATTTTGGGACATGGAGAGTTGAGACGACTCATCACAGAATCCCTGAAACGCAAAATGCGAAATGCATGTTCAGAATTGGACCCTGGTCATAACCTATGGTCACATTGATGAAGTCTCAAGGGAGGAGGTAGCACGAAGCTAATCTCCATTTCGGAAATCATGACTTGGAGAGTTGATATTCCTCACCACAGGAATGTCAAAATGTCGAAATGTCAAATTGTGAAATGGTGAAATAAGCGCGAGACCCATCATTTATGATTCAATGGTGCAGGTTAATCAGGAATATGATCGAAGGTCTACTGTTTCTCTTCACAGTTAATCAATCAGTTACAATTCAGTTGTTGATGCATTTTATTGGAGGTTCACAGTGTAACTCCGAGAAACGACTGATGGTTTCTGTCAGAGGACTCACAGAGACTTCAGGGTGATCACTAGAGAAGATGAAGATTCTCGAGGCATCTTCTAGTGGCATGAAGTCTATTGATAGAGGCTATTGATAGATGTAAGACCGTTGGAGCCTAGAACTGCAACAAAGGGAATGAGCTCGACTGTGACAGAGAAGACGAAGAGTCTCGACTGCTGGAGAGGCTAAGGAATCTCGGCATAACACCTAGTGATGATGGATGCATGGGTTTAACCGCTAGAGAAGCTGAAGAGTTATGATGATGATCAGGTTGAGTACTCGACATGGGGAGATCATGAAAAAGCATTGTGGACACATCATGCACAAGGCGCACAAAGACTATAAGAATGAAGAACAAAGAAGAGATGGAGGTTGTTGTTGAGAGTGATTCAGGTGTGTAGAAGGAGGAGAGTGCAGTAGTTGAAATGCACAGAAGAGGAATGGTGCATAGAAGAGACATGGTGAAAATATCATAAAAGGCATACGAACATAAAGCGTAAGGAAGTGTGCAGGAAGACACTGATGCAAGTAGGGAAAAGCAGTGTAGCAGAATAGTGATGAGACCGGTAAGCCATTGATAAATATTGTATCACTGTGATAAACTGATATAAAGAAAACTTGACATTCCAGGGTGGTAGGGAGGTGCTAGGGAGGACTTTTGTCCTCAGAGGTTCAAGTGGTTTCTTGAACATAGTGAGTTGTAGCTTCCATCTGGTTGCAGCCAGAGAAACCAGGGTGGCAGGGTGGTGCAAGGGAGAATTGTTGTTCTCTGTTTTACACGTTCGTGCCTGTGTGAATGGAAGTCAGTGATTCCATCCAGTTGGTGCTGGAACACTTATTGAGTTGTTGCTTCCTTCTAGTGGGTGCTAGAGAAAGCAGGGAGTTGGTGCTTCCTTCTAGTGGGTGCTAGAGAAACATAGGGAGTTGGTGCTTCCTTCTAGTTCATGCTAGAGAAAACAAAGAAATGGTGCTCTCAGCAAGTTGTAGCTTGCAAAACAGAGGTTATAGCCTCACAATGAGTTGGAGCTCATATGTATGATAATGTATAGAATGTAAAGATTACTTATCATATGAAGAAGAAGTGGTTTTTACCCTTTATGGGTTTCCTCAGGAAATATCTGCCTCAGTGTATCTCATATGTGTGAATGATGTTGAATGTTCTATTGCTTACTTCCCTACATTATTGTGATTGTCATTGAGTGCTCTGTAAAGAGTTTAAATTAAGCATAATTGTTTAAGCATGGTAACAACTAATTCACCCCCCCCTCTTAGTTGTCCAACACCCCCATGCCAAAATCATTGCATGTCCTCATGCAACTGAAACGAACTCAAAAAATTTCAAAATTTGAGACTCCATTCCTTTTACTATTGTGAATCAATGATGTTGATGGTTGTGGCTTTTCCTTTCAGAACCCTTTTTATGACCCTAACATATTGTAAGAGTCATAGTACCTTCTTGATATTATTATAAGTCTCTTCATGGTCATCTTGAAGTGGCTGGCTGGTTGCCTTCAGTTGCTCATTTTCCTTTTTGATATACCTATCCAGTAGTTGGTATTCCTTCACTTCTTGTTTGAGTTCTTGGTTTTCATTTTGCAGCTCTCCAATATTTTTCTTCATCTGTTCTTTTGTTAAGGTCCTTGTTGACCCCATTGTTTATGGCTGGGTGTATTCTCTTTCCTCCACTTCCTCCCTCATCCCACATAAAGTAATAGTAACTTGCTCCTCAGTCAAGCTAGGGATGTCATCCTGGACGGATAGGTCTTCAAAAGGGGAGTTAAGATCTATTGGGTCTTCTTTTGTATGAGGATTGACAACTTCTTTTCCTTTCTTTGCCATGGTCCTTGTGGTTCTTTTACATGGGGGTAATAGATCAGAGGTGCTCACAAGCTTCCTTTTCTTCTTTTATGTTTGTGGAATGGTTATGGGGAATTGTTCTATAGATCGTTCATCTTTATTTTCTAAGCTATTCTTATTTTTCCTCACATTTTTTGTCATATGACCCTTCTCCTCAAGTGGTACTGTTGAGGTCTCCTCCACTAATTTGGATTTAACTTTTAATTCTTGACTTTTAAAAATCTTATCAACTGTGGAAGAGGACCCTGCTTGTTTACTGGATTTATCTTTTTGGCTCACTGTTATGGAGGATGATGGAGTTACCTTATCTTTCTTGCCCTTTTTCTCTTGAGGTTCCTTATCTTTCTCCAGAGCAGGTTGGGCTCCCTCTACAGGTTTGTTTTCTGTGGGAAGGTGTTGAGTGATGAGGATTTTCCAGATAATCCCTTGCTTCATGATTTCATGTATAACTAACATCTTAATAAGACCTTGATGATAAATGTTGGTCTTCTCAGTTTTGGATAGGGATTTGAAACCTCTTACCATCTTGTTCAGACTCATCCATAAAAGATATGAGAAATCAATTTTAGGACCTTCTTCAAAGTGTAACAGAAGCCTAAGATGATATAGGAAGGTTACAACATACCTTCCCTTAAGTGAGGAATCGTTGAAGACTAGCAAGCATTGGATGATACTCTTCCTTGATATAGTTCTTAGGAATTCCCTTTTTCCAATCAGGGTGTTGATGGTCTTCGTTCAGAAATCATTGGCACATTTCCTTGTTGATTCAGACTCCTTTGAAATACTTGGCTCCTCTGTTAGGTAATCCTGTGGCTTCCCTTAATGTTTCTTCATTAACTCTTAGCTGCAGACTGCCTATGTTCAAAATATATCCATCGTAACCTTTAATAAATGCTTGAGATACCTTCTCATGACAACCTATGAATTTCTCCAAAAATGGCATCCATCCCTCTCTACCATACTTATCTCTACATATTTGGAACTCCTCGGTCTCCCTATAAATATGGAAGACTGGTTCGTGTCTACTCACAACCATCTTTATGAACTGTGAGTGAGAATTAGGCGGTGGCGCAAGGTTTTGGTCAGCTATGAGCATAAGGGTTTGGTGCCAGATATCAGAGAGAGGAGTAGGCTCGGAACTCGAGAAAGGTTGGTAATGAAAAAAATATGGTGATGGCATCGATAATTTGAATGGTGAGTTTAAGTAAGAAGTCGCAAAGGAAAATTAAGACAAGGTGAGGCTCATCTGGATCGCTTCGCCCCCCAAATAAGCCATTTCATTTCTGCCCATTAGTTCAATGATGGTAACGTTGGGTGTCGAAGGATCATTGTTATTTGAGATAGGTTATTGGACTTTTGAGCGGTGAATTTGATGTTGAATCGTGACTCATGACATGAGATACTTTTGCATTTGCTTAAGGATGAAGCACGTTCGTGGATCATCATTACTAAACATGCTCCATATTCACACTTTTGATGTGATTTTTCCTTCAATCATTTTCAAGCACTTATGTGATGAGAGGATTGATTAAGGTTAAGCATATGGGTATGAGGGAAGTGAAAGTTAGGTGCATGGTTTTAACACTAAGGTCATAAGATCTAGTATACCTTTTCATATATATTGTAGTTTTATAAGAAAAGGAAAATAAATAATAGAATGTTACCTTTGCTTTTACCATTGTATAATCAATACCCATAGCATATGCGACTGCCTTTGTATTTGAAGCTTGCAGATTGCCAGAGTTCATCTTTTTAGGCTGGATTTTTTTGGAAGCTTGGTACTGGAATTTCCTGTACTTCATGAAACTTCCTTATTTTGTGCTTGTCTTCTTTTGTGTTTGGTTATGTAGGGTTGTAGGGTGAACATGTTGGTTTCTAAAGTTGAGATACGAGTCTAAAAAAGAGTTTTGAAAGAGCTCTTTGACTCTCCCCCATGCCAAGGATGTTGCATATCCTTATGCAAGAAGATTTAACACCATGTATCATAATGGAAGAAAAATGATAAGAGAAAAGAAACCAAATCAAATTCCAAAAGTACATTTATCACCTAGCATATGATCACGTGCCTAAAAATTTTGAGATTGCCTTTCTTTGGATTACTTATTGACAAGGGTAGCATTCAGCAGGGGAAATAGGGAGGTTTTTATATTTTTTCCTGTAGAGTAAATCCAACCTAACCTGCTTTAGAGATTTACTATCATTAGATGTTATGGATAAATTTCACAGTATAAGTAGATTAGACTCCCTAGTTAGGGATCCACTCTTAAGAAGTTTCCTTCTTAGGTAATGTAGGATTTAGATGTCAGAACGGTAAAGTTGACTTAGGGTAATTCTCAAATGGACATTTTCTTGTAGTAATTATCTTGTTTTTTAATTCTCATAAATGTCAACAATGACCTTTGCTTGTAGTGTTCATTTTGTTTTAGATGGCCAAAGTGAATTTTTCAATCAAACAAGTATAGATGAGATATTTCTCAACCAAAACCCACTGCCAACAAGCTTGTTCAGTACTTTGGTGGGGTAGTTGTGATAATTAGTGAGAGACATCCTTTCCCCAAGCAGAATGCCCCATTGCCAACATGCATGTTCAGTACCCTGATGGGTTTGCCTAGTCATACCCCAGACTGGTACCCGCTACTAATAGACCTGTTCAGTATCCCGATGGGTTAGTCTCTTAATCCCTTTTTCCATTAGAGGCTTCTTGTCCATAGTCACCTATTTCGATTTTTATTAAAGAGTGCTTTTACATGGTGACAGGGAGGCTCGTCTGAAAACCTTTTTACAGGATGAGATGTTATTGGGTTGGAAGGTGTATTCTCTTATTTGAATGTCTTTAAAGATTTGTCTAAAGGAAAAGTAAACTTATGTCTGCATATTATTTCTTTAGAGCGATCCAGATGTATAATCTTTTCTAAGTTTGTCCATAAGAGAATGACCTAAAGTTACCTTAGGGTATTATTACATCCTCTTCCATAAAAAAATTCCTAGTGTGCCCATGACAGAGAGTGTTCATATACTCATATGTTACTCTTTAGCAAAGATAATCCAATGAATACTATTGAAGTCTAGTTAGGGTGAGATAGTTACTTGTAGGCTAATATATTTTTTTTATCCCTTTAATCATGCTGAAATACTGGATAAAGGAAACCTCTAGACTTTGAAGTAGATTATGCATGGTTCTTTTAGGAATCATAGGTAAGGATTATAACTTCTTTGTCAAGCAATAGAACCAAAAGAAATTAAGAATTCTTCCTTTTAGCTAGCAACAGAACCAAAAAAAATTAAATATGCTTCTTGTTAGCTAGTAACAGAACCAAAAGAAATTAAAGATACTTCCCTTTAGTCAGCAACAGAACCAAAAGAAATTATTGCTTCATAAGGGCTGCTATTTGATGTTGCATTCGACTTCTTGGTTCCAGCTTAAGTGGTTACTGTATGGCTTCATACTTCATATTAATTGTCATAAGATTTGAAATATGCGTAGCATTCCTTTGTCAATTAGGTGATGTGTCCTCATAGTATCATATAAGTACCAGACTTCTGGTACCGGACTTTAGGTACCAGACCGGAACAGAGTATTGTTGATGCCTACAAAATTATGTTTAGCAAGTTCATGAAGGATCAAATAAATTATAGAAATATACTTACAAAGATAAAATGTGAAAGTAAAACAAAGGGAGGTAAGAATCCATTGTTACCTGCAGCTTATTACCAAACACAATCCACACCTATGTACAAAAGTTTTTAAAAGTAAACCAATCAATCAATGTGGATCAATAGGAAGGTCTCCTTCCTTATTGATCACCTGCATATCTAAATTCTGTAGTATACGTGTCAGAAATTCCTCTTTTGACAAGGGTTTGTTATAAATTCTCAATCGGTGACCATTCACAAGTAGTGGAGTATGATGTTCATTAATTTTCTTTATCCTGATTGAACCATTAGCATAGACAGTGTAAATTTCGTAAGGTCCCATCCAATGAGTAGTTAACTTACCTTTGACGTTCTTGAATCTGCTGTCATACAATAGGGCCCAATCTCCTTGTTGAAAAATTCTCTTTTTGAGATACTTGTCATGCCATTTTGTTCTCTGCTCTTGAATGAGGGTTGTTCTTTGAAGTGCTTCCTGACTAATTTCGTCCAACTCATTAAGTTGTAAGAGTCTTTTTTGCTGGGCTTCATCCAAGTTCATGCCAACTTGTACTGCAGTCTTGAAGGTTTTGATCTAGAATTCTATGGGGAGAAGCACCTACTTCCCATATACCAACTCATAAGGTGTATGTCCTGTTGTATTCCTCCAGGTGATTCTATAAGCCCATAAGGCTTCTAGTAATCTGTCAGTCGAATCCTTGTGGTGTAGTTGTATTGTTTTGGTAAGAATGGGCTCAATAACTTTGTTTTTTTTTTTTACCAAAATGATTAGAGAATTTGTATTAATTGTGGACCAGCCACGAATGCGATTACAAAATGGCAGGGCCTCACTGNCTTTGTTTTTTTTTTACCAAAATGATTAGAGAATTTGTATTAATTGTGGACCAGCCACGAATGCGATTACAAAATGGCAGGGCCTCACTGAGCGTCTTCCTGAGAGAAGCTTAACACTGCTCCTGAATACACATGTATTTACCATATTCGGTAGTAGCTAATACTAACCAGCTAGTTTGGTCTTATTTAAAGCCTTGGCTCTATACAAAATGCCAAGATGTTGTAGAGGGCGTGAGTTACTTCAGACTTAGCGGCAGAACTAGCTTTCTGGATCATTCTTCCAATCTTGGTTGAGCTGGGCCATTTTCTCTTCCAGCTGCTCAACTCTCAGTTCAAACTCTTCTTGCGGGTTCTTAAGCTCCTGGTGAAGCTTGCTTAGCTCTTCAGTGAAACCAATCTTTGTAGTGGAAATGTCTTGCTTTAGCTGATCCAGCCTTCTACCTGCTTCCGAGTCCAGGTTCTCCAGAAAGTCTAATTGGTATTGCAACATTTGCTTCAGATTCTCTAGTGTTGTGTCCATGATCTTCAGCCATTCCTCAAGACTCGACTTCTTGCTTGTGCTGGCTTCCATCGCTCTAGTCGTCCACTAAATCGCACTCCTTGGTTCTTCAAGCTCGCAGACGGAGGATATCACTGCGCAGGGATGAGTTGGTCTTGAGACTGCATCTTGTTTTAAACTCGCACCCCTTGACCCATATGATTGCGCCCTAGACTGCAGAGGGTGAGAGGTATGGGCAGAGGGTGCACCTATCCCTGCCTTGTCTTCTATCCACATGGTCTTGGTACCTCCCCCTGTCGCTATCCTCCAATGGATCGGCTCTGTCTGACCAATCTTGGTCGAATCTCCTGTCATCCTTGTGCTCATCCCATCCCCTTGCTAGAAATGCGCATGAGGGATCTTGGATTACGGTATCTCCATGAAGGACACCGTTCCATTGAGGATCAAGTTTCCTGGTGCTAGGAGCACGCCTTTATTAGCTTCCACATCATCCTTCTCGTTCAACTTCCTTAAAACATGAAAAATCTCATAAGAGTTGAAGCTAGTGAGGAGGAGGCGAATTTTTCTCAGGAGATTATTTAGTTTGGCGTGTTGGGTTTGAGTCTGGCAGTTAATGGCCCTGACTATAAATCTGGAGTCGCCAATGATGACCAGTTCCGGGATCCCTTTCTCTTTGGCTTGCTTAAGACCTTGCCATAGTGACATGGCTTCTGCAATGTTGTTGGTCTCAGTACCTAAACCCAGGGCATAACTAATGATAATTTCTGCACTGGGGCTCTCAATTATTCCCCCTCCACCTGCTAGCCCCGGGTTGCCTTTGGAGGCCCCGTCAAAGGATAGGATGTAAGCCTTCCTTTCTTGCTTCCAATTATCAAACTCTTATTTCTCTTTTCTTATTTCCCAATCCTCAGTGCTTGGAGAAATGGTTGTGACTTCTTTTGCACTTCGAATTTTGAACTGGTCCAGCCAAAGGACCTCCAAATCGTCTGGCTTCCCTCTGTAATTAGACTGACATAAGTAATGGGCGCTCTCTCCAAAAAGTTCTTGAATGTTGGATGCCACTATGGGTGTGCTCCTTACCCTGTCCCTGAAGATCCTGTTGTTTCTTTCCAGCCACAGATTCCACAGGATAAACTTTGGGAGGATTCTCCAAAGCGCAACGGTTTGACTTTGAGTTCGATGTTGGAACGGATATAAATTATCCCAGTGCCGAAGGAGGATTTGGATGTCTTCTGGCAAGTTGACTTCAGCTACTGATCCGATTCTCAGCCTCCACACTTCTTTAGAAAAGGCAAAATTGAGGAGGAGGTGATTAGTAGTTTCTTCGGCTTGTTGGCAGAGTGGACACCGGTGGGGGCCATCCCAACCTTTCCTTTGGAGGATTTCCCCTGTTAGAATGTTGTTGTGAGCAAGTGTCCAAATAAAAATGTCAATTTTAGGAATGGACTTGGCATGCCAAATCGCTTTCCAGATGAGCGGGTTTTCTGGAACAATGGGGACCTTGAGCAAAAGTTTATAGCCGTTAGTAGTGGTGTAGGCTTTGGCATTTTCCCCCCAGCCTCTCTCATCCTTCCCCTTCTTTTTCAGTGGGGCTTTGCCCTATAGGAAATATTTGAGGATTCTCCATTCCCCTTCTAAATCCGGAGGTAAGTTGCTCACTTCCCACCCCTGCCACGATTGATGCCTGTCCTCGCCCCAAACTGAGATATCCGCGAGAGTATTTAAATTTTGGCTTCCCATCCAGTTCTTAAGAGGTCTCAGGTCCTGCCTCGAGTCAAGAGGGGGGTCTCCTAGGATAGATTCATTCCAGATTTTGATCTTCCTCCCGTTTCTTGGCACCCAGGTGAGGTGGGGAGTGAAGAGAGGTAAGGCTTTTTTGCAGAGAGTTAAAAAAGGGGATCCTTTAGAGTCCCTGTAAGGAGATTCTAAGCAGCGATCCCTCGGCCCCTTAAAATACTTTTTCCAGAGAGATGATTTGCTCCAAGATGGTGCTCTAGAGATTATGTTCCACAACATCTTTGCCCCTAGCGCAAGATTCTGTATGCATGATTTTTTAAAATTGAGGCCACCTTCCAGAAGAGGTTTAGAGGATTTTTTCCAACTTATCAGATGCAATTTCCTTCCAGACTTTTTCCCACCTTCCCAAAGGAAGCGTCTTTGCAGAGCTTCAATTTTTTGTATTGTGGAGCAAGGGGCTAGGAGCATCGAACTCTGGTAGATGGGTATGCTAGCCAGAACTGACTTAATTAGGACAACTTTCCCTGCTAGATTGAGCCAATTCGCCCCCCAATTGGATATTTTCTTCTTGATTTTGTCAATTAGATGGTTCCACTGAGTGGCCCTTGGGGCGGCCTTAAAAATTGGGACTCCCAGGTAAGTGAAGGACTCCCAGTTGGTGTGACCTTCCATCCCTAGTACTCTTGAAATCCCGAGCATTTCGTTGGGCGTGATATTCCAGCCATATATCTTTCTCTTTGCTTTTCTTATTTCGCTTCCTAAAACTGAAGTATAAGCCTCGAGCTCTTCCTTAAACTGTTTTGCGATTATTGAGCTAGCTCCACCTAATAGCAGGGTGTCATCCGCGAATTGAGCGTGGTTAATGTCTTTAACCCCTTGAGCTATTCTTAGACCCTGCAGTATGCTTTGGGCTTGGGAATTCCCCAACTGATAGCTTAGAACTGATGCTTGAATTGCGTAAAGGAGGGGTGAGAGGGGGCACCCTTGCCTTAGCCCTCGAGAGGCCTGAAAGAATTTTGTTACTCTTCCATTTACCATGGGAGCTATCCAGGGTGAGCCTATGCAGGCTTTAACCCAGTTGACAAAATCTTGATCAAAACCAAATTTCTGCATGACTTCAAATAAAAAGTTGTGGCTGACTCTATCAAAAGCATTGGCAAGGTCGAGCTTAATGATCATACCTTTGTCCTTTCTATGGATGCTTGATTGAAAAGCCTCTTGGACCAAGAGGATGTTGTCAGTAATGTGTCTGCCTTTAATGAAGCCTCCCTGATTTTCTGGGATGATATGGGGAAGAATTGTTTTCAATCTGTTTGCTATAATCTTAGTAAGGATTTTATAGCTAGTGTTGCAGAGTGAGATCGGCCTGAATCGGTTGAAACTGGATGCTCCTTTCTCCTTCGAGATGAGGGCCAGGAAGGCCGAGTTTGTGCTCCCTCCTAGTTTACTACTTGACTGCGATTTCCTTATCATTTTGGTGAGGTTCGACTTGATTAGCGCCCAACAATGATGATAAAATCTGGCAGTGAACCCATCCGGTCCAGGGGCTTTGTTCGGGTTCATTTGATCCAGGGCCTCCTTTATTTCTTGCTGCGTAACTTCCTTTAGCAGATTGCAGTTAGTTTCCTCGTTTGTGAGAGCTGGGATGATGGATAGGGGGTACCTTTGGGGGTCTATGTCTGTCCTTTGCGGTTCTGTATAGAGGGTTGAGAAGGTTTCGAAAGCTGCTTGTTTGATACCTTCTGGATCTGAGATTATTGTGTCTTGAACTTGAATTTCTGTGACTGCCTTGTAATGTTTCCTTGCCTCTGCTTGCTTATGGAAGTAACTAGTATTTTTGTCTCCTTCCTTCAGCCAGAGACTTCTAGATTTCTGCCTCCAGTAACTCTCTTCCTCCCTGCATGCCTTGAACCATTGGGTTTGAAGAAGGAATTCTTGCTACAGGTCCTCTTGGGTGATTTATTTGGGTTCCAGTTCTAGTTGATGAGTCTCAAGGAGTTTTTGGGCCTCTCTGCGTGAGGAGGTTGGGTCAGGGCGGCTTCTTGCCCAGGCTTTCAGAGCGACTTTTAACCTCCGTAGCTTCTCTTCCCATACATAGGAGGAAGATCCAATGACCTTGCATGTCCACGTGCTGGACACTATTTTAAGAAAATATTTATCTTGAATCCAGGACGGATTGAACCTGAAAGGGATGGGTCCCTTCCCTTGCTCTGATTTGAATTCTAACCGAATGGGTTTGTGGTCTGAAGCATTGTGGGGTAGGATTTCTACTAGAGCATTGAACCCCAGGGTTAGGTAAGAACTTTGGATGAGGAATATGTCCAACCTTGCAGCTATATGCCCCAGACCTAACCTCTTATTGGACCATGTATAGTGCCCCTTGATCGGTTTTATATCTATTAGCTCCCAGGCTGTAATAATATCTTCCACCCATTCTCTGGCTGTGTCTCTGACTATAGTGCCACCTCTCTTTTCCTCTTGGCTTAGTGTTACATTTAGATCTCCGCCTAAGATGATGTTATCTAGCTCGTTTTTTTGAAGAAATTCTTGGAGGGTTTCCCAACAAATCCTTTTTTCTTCTATGTGCTGCGGAACGTATATATTAATGAGATTTACCTAGATTCTGGAGTCTTTATGGAGGAACGATGTGTGGATCCAGTGCATGCGGGTGTCTTAGTCGAGGATTTCTATTTTGGTGGTGTTCCAAAGCGTGTAGAGACCGCCTGACGCACCCCTGGCATTTTCAACTATTCCTTGTCTGTTTTTCCAGGCGTTTCTTGAAGCTTTGAGAGAGTCCTGCTGACTCATCTTGGTCTCCTAGAGAAGCAGGATGTCCGCTTCCAAGGTTTTGATAATATCTTTGAGAGCTTATTCTTTCCTTTTGCTACCAAGACCCCTACAGTTCCAAGAGGTAAGCTCCATTAATTACCTTGTGGGGGGGGATGGCCTCCCTGGGAGGCTTTGAAGAGCTTCCTTGTTTTCCTTCCACTGATTAGTTGCTTGATAGTTGGTTGGGCACATTTTAGAATGTCCTTGTAAGTTTCTTGGTCTCTTTCAACTTTTTTCGATTTCTGGCCTCTTTCTGGTTTCTTTGGAGAGGCCCAGGCTTCGCTTGCGCCTTTCGATTCACTACCGGATGAGATTTCCCCTTCCTCTGCACCTTGGGTCGCTTTGATCCTTTGGGGGGATTTGATTGGCATCTCGTCCTCTATTGGCTTTTGTATTTCTCTGTTCCCAGGGGATTGGGTGCCTCCTTCAGCTTCTCCTTGGGCTTCCTGGGTCAGCTTCCCTGGCTCTCCGCTGGTTTCCTAGTCTAGGGCATTGAAGCTGTTGGCCGTTTATTTGCCTTCTGGGTTATTTTCTTTTGCTGGGGTTGGCTTGTCACTTCTTGGTGCTTTTGATTTCGATTTCCCTTTCCTAGCCTGCTGCCAACTGTCTTCCCCTTCTTTCTCTATACTTGGGTTTTTTGGGCAGTTCTGCTTGAAATGGCCATATTCGTGGTAGCCTTTGCATTTGAAGGGGAGTTTCTCGTAGTCAATCTTTTGGAGGTGCTGCCAGTCCCCTACCATTAGTTTCACCACTTCTGGCAGGCCTACCTCCAGGTCCACCTCCACACAGATCCTTGTGCAGGAGTATTGGTCCTTTGGATCCGCTTTATCTATGTAGTGTCCCAAGCCATTTCCAATAGCTTGGAGCGAAGGAGAGTTCCAGCAGTGGATTGGAAGGTTTGGTAGTCTTACCCAAATTGGGACATCTTTTGGTACTTCCGAGTCTAAATCGAAGCTAGGGGTCCATCGATTCAGATAGAGCCCCTGTGTGCCCATGAAATATGGTCTGTTTCTGAAGATTAGATCTCTGTCCTCCTGAGAAATGAATTCAAAGATGAAGAAACCCCTCCCAACTCCGTAGAAAGTTACGCTATTTGTTATTAGAGGCCTCCAATTCCTTTGAATCTAGTTATCTTTTGTTCAGGCTGAGGGCCATAGGCCCATGAACTGACCTACTAGGCCGCGATCTGCAAGAGACAGTGCGACCTTCATAGGCTGGTCCGGGGGAAGAGAGATCTGAAGAACCGCATCCAGTTTTTTCATGAAGCTCGAAGGATCTGCAGGGGGGTGCTTCTTGCTGTATGCTGCAACAAGCTTACAAAAGGAAGAGGTCAGGGAGGGAGGGGGCGACGACTCCCCTACGCCCTGGCCAGGCATGAGAGCAATAGAGTCGAACCCTAGAACAGAGCGTGTGCGCCTTCACAAGTGGACAAACTCAAGAGGGAAACCATAAAAAATGTTAAGAATGGACTCAATAACTTTGTTGGTAGAGTCTACTTGTCCATTTTCCTATGGATGGTAGGGTGTAGATTTCCTGTGTTTGATTTGGTACTATTCTGTAACACCCTTGACTAGATTAGAGGTAAATTTAGTCCCCTGATCAGTCAAAATTTCTCGAGGTACACCAAATCTAGTAAAGATGTCACTAAAAATGAAATCTACCACTGATTGTTCACTTGTAGCTAGTAAAGTTTTTTCATCAACCCACTTAGTCACATAGTCAGTACATACAAGTATATAATTTTTCCTTTTAGATGCAGGGTTAATGGGCCCTACAAAATCTAATGCCCATTTCTTGAAAGGCTCAATGAATACTTGGGCTTAAAGTGGCATTTGGTTTCATGCAGTATTCTTACCCATTCATTGGCATTCATCACAATTGGATACATAGGTTTTATCATCTTTGAAAATATGAGGCAAATAATAACCAGATTGCAGAACTTTATAAGCGGTCCTTTTGTCTGCGAAGTGTATTCCACAAGGACCATCATAGAAAGATTGAAAAATATCATGAATTTCATCTTCCATTACACATCTCCTGATTACCATATCTTGTCATGTTTTGTAGAGATAATCACCGTGGCACATGTAGTTTTCACTTAGATGAATTACTTTCTATTTTTCTCTAGGAGACAATTTCGGAGGCATCTTCCTTGTCACAAGATAGTTAGCTACATATGCATACCAAGGAGTGAATGTAGAAATAGAAAAAAAAAATTCATTAGGGAAGTTATCATCTACTGGTGTGTTATCTCCCAGATGAATCATTCTAGATAATAAATCAGCTACAAGATTATCCTTATCCTGTCTATCAATAATATTGATATTAAACTCTTGTAATAATAACAACCATCTTGTAACTCTAGGGTTTGTTACAGGTTTTTTCATTAAGAATTTGATGGTTGAATGATCAGTCTGTACAAAAGCTTGATATCATGTAATATAGTGTCTAAATTTATTGATAGCATGGACTAAAATTAACAATTATTTTTCTGTGACGTATAATTAACTTTTGCTGGGGACAGATTTTTAAAGACAAAGTAAATAGTATAAGGAATTTGATTTTCCCTTTGTCCAAGAACTACTCCAAGGGTTGTGTCTAAGTCATCAGTACAGATATGAAAAGGAAGGGACCAATTTGGTCCTCTTAATACAGAGGTAGTTGACAATTTCGGTTTTAGAATCTCAAAAGATACTTGGCATTCATCATCCCAAGTAAATTAGGCTTCTTTAGATAATAAATTGAATAAAGGGGTAGCTAAGATTGTGAAATTGGGAATGAACCTTCTATAGTAGCCAGCATGCCCTAAAAAGCTGCGAACTTCCTTTTGTGAGGAAGGTATTCTTATTTGTGTGATAATATGAATTTTCGCAGGATAAAGGCATCTGCTATGGCCAGCCAAGGGCAGCCAAGAACCACAGGGTGTCCTGGTTTGGAGGATGATTTAGAGTAGATGACTAGAAAGTCTACTAGATATTCCCAAGAAGCTAGAGTGACTGTGATACCATCTAAACTTCCTGCAGGGCTAATGACTGACTTATCTTCCAATTATATCATGGTTTGGGTTGGTCTCAACTCATTGATTTGGAGTTTTTGCATAGTGTCAAAAGGAATTACATTAATTGCTGCACCCAAATCAATGAGTGTGTTTGGTAAGGAAATACCATTAATTCCAATAGTGACTACTGGATTCCCAGGGTCATTATATTTATATGGCATTTCATAAATAAATTAAGATAATTGTCCTACAACCTGAACAAGGGGAGGTTCCTTCTTCTTCCTTCCGAGTTTCTTAATACAAGGATCCCTTATGATTTTGGCATATATGGGGATATCTTTGATGGCTTGAAACAAACGTATTTTTATACATACATTTCATAATTCATCCTCTATATATTTGTGCAAGGGTGGGTCAGGTTTCTTCACTAATAGTCTTTCAGCGTAGGGTGGAAGATTAACTTGTTGAGGTACTTCTACGGACTAAGAAGTGATTGGAATAGGAGGGGAAGTCTCTTCTTCTACAGGGGTGGTTTGAGTGTCTTATTCCTCAGAATGTTTATCATTTTCTTCCTGAATTACTACTCCAAGATTTGATTGATTTACATTTTTCCCTGATCGTAGCTGAATTTCATAGGTGGGAAAGGTTTGAAATTCTACATTCTTCATAGGGTGGGTGGGTCGATTATTGGGGTTAAGGATTGGCTGAGAAGGGATTGTTGTTTGTCTAGTAGGGTTGTGGTTAGCTTGGTTTTGTGGTTGTTGATTGGCATTTATAGGTACTTGTTGCAGTTGGTTAGGGTTCAAGGGGACTATAAATTGCTATTGTATAAGAGGTGGAAGTAAATCTTGTATCTGTGGTGGGTTAAATCTGGGTAGTAATTAGAAAATGTTTGCAGGATACTTTGGATATGTAGGGTAAGAGGGATTCCCATACACAGGTCTACTCCAACCTTGTTGCCAAGGGTGAGTTTGAGATTGCTGAGGTGTCCATTGTGGATAGGACATTGGGGGAGGACCCCATTATTGTTGTTGATACTGTGCATTAGGGTCATAAAATGCATTGGGGTTTTGTGCTCTCCAAGGTCTTCTAGAAGGGTATGATTGTTCTTGTGAGATTCCTCCTCCCCTATACATGGCTTGTATCTCAAGAAAAGTTGGACACTCAAATGTGGGGTGCTCTAAAGTACACAGACCAGATATTTCTATGATATTTAATGGGCATTCTTTCTCACCGTGTTTCTTTCGACATCTAGGACAAAAAATTACTAAAACAACCTCTTCTTATTGTTTCTTTTTCAGTTTTAGGGTTTCTAACTGGTTGCTAATTGTGCTCAAGATGTTTGTTTTAAAGTTCTCCAGTAATAATCCTAACTCAATTATGGTGACAGACCCTGAGCTTTGTCTTGTATTTATGCTAAACGAATCTCTTGGTTCTTTGCCTGTTTTAGCTAGTCCTCTTGAGTATCTTCTACAATAATCTGTTATCTCTGAAAAAGGATTTTGGTGCACATCTCTTGAACTTAACAAGTTTAAAACTTCAATGCAGTCATATCTAATGCATTTCAAAAATACAGTTCTTACTACAGCTGGGTCTGTGGTCAATAATTTTGATTTATGGTAGTTGTATAAGAACCTTTCTAAGTAGTCTTTAGGGATTTCATCTTCTTTTTACTGCATTTTAAAAATGTCATTTTAGAATTATCCTTATAATAGTCTTGGTATTTCTGTAAGAATGTATCTTTCATCTGATCCCAAGAGAGAATTGTATTGTATCCTAAGATAATGAACCATCTTAAGGCTGAATCTTTCATTGTGGCAGGGAATAGCTTAAGTTTCTAGGCATCACATAAGTAGTTATAACTTCTACATAATATGTTAAACTCGAATAAAAATAATTCTGTATCTTCAGTTGAGATACCTCTGAAAGTGGGTAACGATGATAGTGGGATGTTTTTCATGCTGATGTTTCTGGAAATATCCAAGATTGGAAACCCAAAGGTCTCAGCTTCAGTGGATTCATATCCTTCTTCTTCTGCCATTTCACTAGGTGTTCCTCCTCCACTGATGGATGGTTCAGAAACTGGGTTTTGTGTGTCTCCTTCAGCAGACTCATGTTCTGTCTTCCCCAATACCGATTCTTCCATTTTAGGTTCTTCTTTTGGAGCCTTACTGGCTCCCCTTGAACTTTCTCCTGTTGGAATTTTTCTTGCACCAGTGTCAGTTGGATTAGTGGGGGTAGTTGTTCTTGAATTTTAGAGCTTACAAATCTACATTTATTATCTCTATATCTATGCGTAAAATGGAAACTTGATTCTTAACTGAATTGAAAGTCCTAATTCTATATAGAAGGTAAGAAGGCGACCTGGCTTCGGAGAACCCCACTCTAGTGGCCGCGTGGCTCTTCACTCATGTATTAAACATTTTGTCCTCCTCCCTCAAGCAACCTTTAAAATCATTCAAACAATATGCAAACAATCTAAGATAAAAATCACTTCCTACCATTTGCAACTCCCCGACAACGACGCCAAAATGTTGTGCTACTTATATGATTAGTATAATGCACTCATTATTTATCAATCCAAGATTCGTAATCAACAGATTTACAAGACACCAGTCAGAAAGTTAATTCTAATGTCATGAGTATAGAACTATTCTAAATTATGCATACTGGAAACAAAGAAAAATAGAAAACTGAAACACACTTTGGTTGTCTTTCACAGAGAGGCTATCTACTCCATTATGGCACATGAAAGTATGAGATGGAGTTCTTTTGACAGATCCACTCTGCTATCTGACCCAAAAAATTAACTATGCAATCACATTTCTGAAATGAAATCACACATCAATCATCAAGACATAGCATGGTTAGTTCAATAGTCAATATACTGAGTATGATGTGGTTCACAATGTGTTGTTGTAAACTTCAGTAGTTCTCCTTCAAATATCTCTGACTACTGCTGCCAACATTCATATCCATGAAACAAAACCAAATCCATAAAATAGAGAGAGATCATATGAAAAACAAAGTAAGTAAAGATCTATAAACAATCATATAATCGAAACTCTAAAATGAACTATATTGCTATCATTTGAAAGGATCAACGCTTCATCTAGTATAACATCTATACTATTGAAATCAACTACTAACACTAATCTATAAGGATGCTGACCTTTGTTGGGAGGCAGGCCCTTGACACTTCAATAGGTCAGCGACTAGAGACTACAATAAACTTTCTTTCAATCCACACATTACTCTTACTCAAACTTCAAAACATAGAATCAAACTATCCTAACAACTCAACTCACATTCATTCATAAACGATCAAGACATGGAGATAAATGACATCCTTCTATTAAAATTCAACTCAAAATATGGTCTACAATATGTAACGTTGCTTCATATGTTGTGTTATGCTAATTCTCTACTACCTCCACCATCCTTGCCATGACTATTTAAACAGTCTTAGTCTTGAAACACCAGGAGGTGAAATCTTTAGCAGCTCAGTCAATTGTCAAATTTATATATTTGGTTACATATTTTAAGCTTCGTCCTCATGACATGAAGTGTATGAGGATGAATCAATAAAGAAACTAGCTTAACATAGCCTTGCTAGAGCTTTGATGATTCAACGAACATCCAACAATTATCTTGGGCATGATCTAGAGCTAAACCTTGTATATTCTCCTTCCTGTATTGGTATCGGATCGTGACAGGTGAGATTTGGTAAATGGTACTAGATCCGAATAGCATGCAAGTGGTTGATATAGGACTAGAACAGTCTGTGGCCATTGGTACCAGATTGTGACAGGTGAGATTTGGTAAATGGTATTGAATCCGAACAACATGCAAGTGGTTGATATCAGACTAGAACAGTCTGCGGCCATTGGTACCGGATCGCGACAGTGAATGGTTCAGTATCGGATCTGAATGGAAGGTGCACTTAGTACCGGATTCAGAAAGTGGAAATCTAGCGCATAAGTACCAGATGGCTGAACTTATACACAAATTATGTACTCATCTAGAGGTCAAAGGTTACACATGGAAATTTAAAACATTAGTACATGAAACATTTAGTCTCCTAGCTCAATAAACCACAAAATGAATGAATTCAATTATACTTTACCTTATGACCTCATCAATGGCTAATGGTAGTATTCTTTGTCATTTATCCAAGCTTAGGTAGGCCAAAAAGCTATAAATGAGGAGTATAATAGGGTAATGGGGATGTCAATTTAGAGGCTCAACATTCCCCCATGCCAAAATCATTGGATGTCCTCATGCAACTGAAACGAACTCAAAAATTTTCAAAATTTGAGACTCCATTCTCTTTACTCCTGTGGATCAATGATGTTGATGGTTGAGGCTTGTGCTTTTAGCTCCCTTTTTATGACCCTAACGTATTGTAAGAGTCGTAGTACCTTCTTGAGCTTATTAGAAGTCTCTTCATGGTCATCTTGAAGTTGCTGGCTGGTTGCCTTCAATTGCTCATTTTCCTTTTTGATATACCTATCCAGTAGTTGGTATTCCTTCACTTCTTGTTTGAGTTCCTGGTTTTTCTTTTGCAGCTCCCCAATATTTTTATTCATCTGTTGTTTTGTTAAGGTCCTTGTTGACCCCATTGTTTCTGGTTGGGTGTATTATCTTTCCTCCACTTCCTCCCTCATCCCACATAAAGTAATAGTAACTTTCTCCTCAGTCAAGCTATGGATGTCATCCTAGACTGATAGGTCCTCAGAAGGGTAGGTAAGATCTATTGGGTCTTCATGTGTATGAGGACTGACAACTACTTTTCCTTTCTTTGCCATGCTCATTGTGGTTCTTTTACAAGGGGGTAATGGATCAGAGGTGCTCACAAGCTTCCTTTTGTTCTTTTCTATTTGTGGAATGGTTACAGGGAATTGTTCTATAGACCGTTCATCTTTATTTTATGAGCTATTATTTTTTTTCCTCACAGTTTTTGTCTTTTGACCCTTCTCATCAAGTGGTACTGTTGAGGTCTCCTCCACTAATTTGGATTTACCTTTTAATTCCTTACTTTTAAAAATCTTATCGAATGTGGAAGAGGGCCCTGCTTGTTTATTGGCTTTATCTTTTTGGCTCACTGTTCTGGAGGTTGATGGAGTTACCTTATCTTTCTTGCCCTTCTTCTCTTGAGATTCCTTATCTTTCTCCAGAGCAGGTTGGGCTCCCTCTACAAGTTTGTTTTCTGTGGGAAGGTGTTGAGTGATGAGGATTTTCTAACTAATCCCTTGCTTCCTGATTACATGTATAACTAACATATTAATAAGACCTTGATGATAAATGTTGGTCCTCTCAGTTTTGGATAGGGATTTGACACCTCTTACTATCTTGTTCAGACTCATCCATAAAAAATATGAGAAATCAATTTCAGGACCTCCTTCAAAGTGTAGCAGAAGCCTAAGATGATATAGGAAGGTTACAACATACCTTCCCTCACAAGTGAGGAATCATTGAAGACTAGCAAGAATTTGATGATACTCTTCCTTGATATAGTTCCTAGGAATCCCCTTTTTCCAATCAGGGTGCTGATGGTCTTCCTTCAGAAATCATTGGCACATTTCCTTGTTGATTCCTACTCCTTTGAAATACTTGGCTCCTCTGTTAGCTAATCTTGTGGCTTCCCTTAAGGTTTCTTCATTAACTGTTAGTTGCTTATTGCCTATATGCACAATCTCTCCGTCGTAACCTTGAATAAATTCTTGAGATACCTTCTCATGACAGCCTGTGAATTTCTCCAAAAATGGCATCCATCCCACTCTAGCATACTTATCTCTACATAGCTAGAACTCCTCGGTGTCCCTATAAATCTGGAAGATCGGTTGGCGTCTACTCACAACCATATTTATGAACTGTGCGTGAGAATCGGGCTTTGGTGCAAGGTTTTGGTCAACTATGACGGTAAGGGTTTGGTGACGGATATCATAGAGAGGATTAGGCTTGGAACTGGAGAAAGTTTGGTAACAACAAAAATATGGTGACGACATCGATAATTTGGATGGCGAGTTTAAGTAACATGTCGCAAAGGAAAATTAAGACAAGATGAGGCTCATCTGGATTGCTTCGCCACCCAAATAATCCATTTCATTTCTACCCGTTAGTGCAATGATGGGAACGTTGGGTGTCGAACAATCATTGTTGTTTGAGATAGGTGATTGGACTTCTGCGCAGTGAATTTGATGTTGAATCCTGACTCATGACACGAGATACGTTCGTTATTTCTTAAGGATGAAGCACGTTCGTGGCTCATCATTACTAAACATGCTCCATATTCACACATTTGATGTGATTTTTCCTTCAATCATTTTCAAGAGCTTATGTGATGAGAGGATTGATTAAGGTTAAGCATATGGTTATGAGGGAAGTGAAAGTTAGGTGCATGGTTTTAACACTAAGGTCATAAGATCTAGTATACCTTTTCATACCTATTGTAGTTTTATAAGAAAAGGAAAATAAATAATACCATGCTACCTTTGCTTTTACCATTGTATAATCAATACCCATAGCATATGCGATTGTCTTTGTATTTGAAGCTTGCAGATTGTCAGAATTCATCTTTTTAGGCTGGAGTTTTCTGGAAGCTTGGTACTGGAATTTCCTGTACTTCATGAAACTTCTTTATTCTGTTCTTGTCTTCTTTTGTGTCTGGTTCTGTAGGGTTGTAGGGTGAACATGCTGGTTTCTGAAGATGAGATGTGAGTTTGAAAAAGAGTTCTCAAAGAGATCTTTGACCCTCCCCCATGCCAAGGATGTTGCATATCCTTATGGAAGAAGATTTAACACCCTGTATCATAATGGAAGAAAAATTATAAGAGAAAAGAAACCAAATCAAATTCCAAAATTATATTTATCACCTAGCATATGATCACACGCCTAAAAATTTTGAAATTGCCTTTCTTTCGATGACTTATTGACAAGGGTAGAATTCAACAGGGAAAATAGGGAGGTTTTTATATTTTTTCCAACAGAGTAAATCCAACCTAACTTGCTTCAAAGATTTACTATCATTAGATGTTATAGATAAATTTCACAGTATAAGTAGATTAGACTCCCTATTTAGGGATCCACTCTTAAGAAGTTCCCTTCTTAGGTAATCTAGGCTTTAGATGTCAGACCGGTAAAGTTGACTTAGGGTAATTCTCAAATGGACATTTGCTTGTAGTAATTATCTTGTTTGTTAATATGGAGTTTGTATCTCATAAATGTCAACAGTGACCTTTTCTTGTAGTGTTCATTTTTTTTTAGATGACAAAAGTGAATTTTTCAATCAAACAAGTATAGAGGAGACATTTCTCAACCAGAACCCACTGCCAGCATGCCTGTTCAGTACTCCGGTGGGGTAGTTGTGATAATTAGTGAGAGACATCCTTTCCCCAGGCAGAATGCCACATTGCCAATAGGCCTATTCAGTATTCTGATGGGTTTTCCTAGTCATACCATAGACCGATACTCGCTGCCAACAGACCTGTTCAGTATCCCGTCGGGTTAGTCTCTTAAACCCTTTTTCCATCAGAGGCTTCTTTTCCATAGTCACCTATTTCGGTTTTTATTAAAGAGTTCTTTTGCACAGTGACAGGGGAGGCCAATCTGAAAACCCTTTTACAGGCTGGGATGGTATTGGGTTGGAAGGTGTATTCTATTATTTGAATGTCTTTAAAGATTTGTTTGAAGGAAAAATAAACTTATGTATGCATATTATTTCTTTAGGGCGATCTATATGTATAATTTTGTCTAAGTTTGTCCATAAGAGAATGACCTAAAGTTACCTTAGGGTACTGATACATCCTCTTCCATAAAAAAATTCCTAGTGTGCCCATGACAGAGAGTGTTCATATACTCATATGTTACTCTTTAGTAAAGATAATCCAATGAATACTATTGAAGTCTAGTTAGGTTGAGATAGTTACTTGTAGGCTAATATTTATTTTTTTGTATCCCTTTAATCATCCTGAAATACTAGATAAAGGCAACCTCTAGAGTTTGAAGCAGATTATGCATGGTTCTTTTAGGAATCATAGGTAAGGATTATGTCTTCTTTGTTAAGAAACAAAACCAAAGGAAATTAAGAATTCTTCCTTTTGGCTAGCAACAGAACCAAAAGAAATTAAAGATACTTCCTATTAGCTAGAAACATAACCAAAAGAAATTAAAGATACTTCCCTTTAGTCAGCAACAGAACCAAAAGAAATTATTGCTTCATAAGGGTTGCTATTTGATGTTGCATTCGGCTTCTTGGTTCCAGCTTAAGTGGTTATTGCATGGCTTCATACTTCATATTAATTGTCATAAGATTTTGAAATATGTGTAGCATTCCTTTGTCAATTAGGTGATGTGTCCTGATAGTATCATATAAGTACCGGACTTTTGGTATCGTACTTCGGGTACCAGACTTATGGTACCGGACTAGAAAAGAGTATTGTTGATTCCTACAAACTGATGTTTAGCAAGTTCATGAAGGATCAAATAAATTATAGAAATCTACTTAAAAAGATAAAATGTGAAAGTAAAACAAAAGGAGGTAAGAATCCATTGTTACCTTCAGCTTATTATCAAAACAAAATCCACACCTATGTACAAAAGTTTTTAAAAGTAAGCCAATCTATCAATGTGGATCAGTAGGAAGGTCTCCTTCCTTACTGATCACCTGCATATCTAGATTTTGTAGTATACGAGTCAGAAATTCCTCTTTTGACAGGGGTATGTTATAAATTCTCAACCGGTGACCATTCACAAGTAGTGGAGTCTAATGTTCCTCAATTTTCTTTATCCTGATTGAACCATTACCATAAACAGTTTCAATTTTGTAAGGTCCCATCCAATGAGTAGTTAACTTACCTTTGAAGTTCTTGAATCTGTTGTCATACAACAGGGCCCAATCTCCTTGTTGAAAATGTTTCTTTTTGAGATACTTGTCATGCCATTTTGTTCTCTGCTCTTGAATGAGGGTGGTTCTTTGAAGTGCTTCCTGCATAATTTCATCCAGCTCATTAAGCTGTAAGATTCTTTGTTGCTGGGCTTCACCCAAGTTCATGCCAACTTGTACTGCAGTCCTGAAGGTTTTGATCTGGAATTCTATGGGGAGAAGCACCTGCTTCCCATATACCAACTCGTAAGGTGTATGTCATGTTGTATTCCTCCAGGTGATTCTATAAGCCCATAAGGATTCTAGTAATTTGTCAACCCAATCCTTGTGGTGTAGATGTACTGTTTTGGTAAGAATGGACTCAATAACTTTGTTGGTAGATTCTACTTGTCCATTTTCCTGTGGATGGTAGGGTGTATATTTCCTATGTTTGATTTGGTACTGTTCTGTAACATCTTTGACTACATTAGAGGTAAATTGAGTCCCCTGATCAGTCACAATTTCTCAAGGTACAACAAATCTAGTAAAGATTTCATTAAAAAGGAAATCTACCACTGATTGTTCACTTGCAACTGGTAAAGATTTTTCTTCAACCCACTTTGTCACATAGTTAATACATACAAGTATATACTTTTTCTTTTTAGATGCAAGGTTAATAGGCCCTACAAAATCTAATGCCCATTTCTCGAAAGGCTCAATGACTACTTGGGCTTGAAGTGGCATTTGGTCTCGTGTATTAGGCTTACCCATTCGTTGGAATTCATCACAATTGGATACATAGCTTTTAGCATCTTTGAAAATATGAGCCCAATAATAACCAAATTTCAGAAATTTATAAGCAGTCCTTTTGTCTTCGAAGATTCCTCCACAAGGACCATCATGGAAATCTTGAAAAATATCATGAATTTCATCTTCCCTTACACATATCCTGATTACCAAATCTGGTCTTTTTTTGTAGAGACAATCATCGTGCCACATGTAGTTTGCACTTAGCTGAATTACTTTGTGTTTTTCTCTAGGAGACAATATCTGAGGCATCTTCCCTGTTACAATATAGTTAGCTACATCTGTATTCCAAGGAGTGAATGTAGATATAGAAAACAAATTTTCATCAGGGAAGTTATCATCTACTGGTACGTTATCTCCTAGATGAATCATTCTAGATAAGAAATCAACCACAAGATTATCCTTACCCGGTCTATCAATATTATTGATATTAAACTCTTGTAATAATGACAACCATCTTGTAACTCTAGGGTTCGTTACAGGTTTTTTCATTAAGAATTTGATGGTTGAATGATCAATGTGTACAAAAGCTTGATATCCTGTAATATAGTGTCTAAATTTATTAATAGCATGGATTACAGCTAACAATTCTTTTTCTGTGACCATATAGTTAACTTCTATTGGGGACAAATTTTTACTGACAAAGTAAATAGCATAAGGCATTTGATTTTCCTTTTTTCCAAGAACTACTCCAAGGGCTGTGCCTGAGGCATCAGTACAGATATGAAAAGGAAGGGACAAATTTGGTCCTCTTAATACAGGGGTAGTTGATAATTTCTGTTTTAGAATCTCAAAAGATACTTGGCATTCATCTATTAGAAAAACAAGACCACAGAGCAATAAAATAAAAAAAATGCAGAAACAAAACACAGAAGACACACAATACAAGAGAGACACAGATTTACGTGGTTCACCCAGTGTGGGCTACGTCTACCAGAGAAATTGCCAGGTCCTTCCTTTATTATTATCCAGCAAATGGAGGGATACAACCTACAACAAAACCCGTTGTAACTTCCTCTTCTTTCTCTCACAGTCTCCTCTCTCAGAATACAATATTCACCATCAACCATAGCTGCAATACATTTCCCTCATGAAAGAGGGTTTCCTTCTAGGGAAAAAAACCCTAACATAATCTCTACCGTTAGATCTGCGACCTTATAATGAACGGTCCAGATTTACAATGAAATTACAATATAATTTTACAAGGCAATTTTTTCTTTGTGGGCTTCACCCCTGAACCCTCGCTGGGGACCCGCTTGCCCCCAGACCCCCCAGTCGGGGGGATAGGCCCCCCGAACCCCGCAGAGGGGGTACCCCCCCTCTGCACTCCCCCATGTGGAAGAGTGTACATACTTCTGGGGTGTAAATACTTCATGGGGTATAAACACGGCTGAAAGTAAAAGGCCTATAAATCAGGAAGATAATCAAGCTCCACAACCAACAATCTCCCACTTGGAGACTGATCTCAACAACTCCACCGCTGTTGTATATGATGGACTCTGAACCTTCTTGGACCTGGAAAATTTCTCATCTTCATCTTCATTCTTGAAGACCAACTAAAACTGAGAAAGAACTCAGTTTCTCCCTGGTTACTCCCTTTGTTAACATGTCTTCGGGATTCTGGCTAGTGTGTATCTTTTCCATCTTCAATTGTCCATCTTCCAAGGTGGATCGTATGAAGTGGTACCTCAACTATATATGCTTAGTCTTCGAATGGAAGGTTGAGTTCTTTGCAAGGTGAATGTCACTATGACTGTCACAGTACAACCGAATGTTCTCCTGCCTCTTTCCCAATTCCTCCATAAACCTTTGTAACCAAATCATTTCTTTACTAGCCTCTGTAGAAACAACATACTCTGCCTCTATTGTTGAAAGTGCAACAACCTTTTGCAGTTTCGAAATCCAACTTACTGTTGTTCCACCTATAGTAAAAATATACCCTGTGGTGCTCCTCCTACTGTCTTTATCACCTGCCATATCTGAATCAACATGTCCCTGTAGAAAAGTATCTGAACCTCCAAAACATAATGCATGTGTAGTAGTACCTCTCAAATACCTGAGAATCCACATTACTGCCTCCCAATGTTCTTTACCTGGATTGTTCATATACCTGCTCACAACTCCCACTGCATGTGCAATATCTGGTCTTGT
>ML777907.1:211057-224638 GCA_009831015.1 Picea engelmannii | reverse complement strand
TGAACCTGTCCAAAATCACCTTGAACATAATCTAGAAAATGTTTCCTATGGGGTGTGGCATGAAATGAAACTCCTGAATCTACTACCCAAGACTCAGAAATATTATCTACAAAAAGAATCAAAGCATCTTGTAACACATCACCTGTTACATTTGCTTCCTGATTTCTCTCCTATTGTCTATCTCTTTGTTTCTTTGGAGCTCTACAGTCTTTCTTCAGATGTCCTTTCTTCCCACAATTCCAACACTCTATATTTCAAATTATGGATTTGGATCTGCCCTTCCTAGAATTTCTGCGATTTCCTGAGCCCTTTCCTCTATCCTTTTGTCTTCCCCTATTCTCCATGTTCAACGCATTTCCTGATGTCTCACCTGTGCTTTTCCGTTGCATTTCCTCACTAAGGATAACACCAACAACATCATCAAATTTTAAAGTATTTGAACCAGAGACAGAGTTACTTACAGCCATGACCAAGCCATTCCAACTTTCTGGCAATGAGCACAAGATTAGAAGAGCCCTAACCTCATCATCAAAGTCCACTTTTACAGAACTTAGTTGATTATTAACCATATTAAATTCATTTAAATTATCTGCAACATACCCACTTTCTAACATCTTCATATTAAATAATCTCTTCATTAGAAATACCTTATTCGACGCCGAGGGTTTTTCATACAATTTGGCCAACGCGTCCATCAAACCCTTTGTTGTCTTTTCTTTCAAAATATTGAAAGCCATAGATGCTGCTAGGCTCAGCCGTATCGTTCCTAGAGCCTTTTTGTCAAGAATCTCCCATTCTTCATCCTTCATGGCCGTTGGATTCTTTGCTACTCCTCTCAATGGTACGAATAGATCCTTCTGATATAAATAGTCTTCCATCTGCATCTTCCATAACTGGTAGTTTTGGCCATTAAATTTCTCGACCCTAAACTTCCCATCTTCCGACATTGCTCCCACTCGAACCAGGAACCCTCTTTTCCTGTGAGTTACCTTATGCTTTGATACCAGTTGTTAGAAAAACAGGACCACGGAGCAATAAAATAAAACAAATGCAGAAATAAAAAACAAAAGACACACAATACAAGAGAGACACAGATTTAGGTGGTTCACCCAGTGTGGGCTACGTCCACTAGAGAAATTTCTAGGTCCTTCCTTTATTATTATCCAACAAATGAAGGGATACAACCTACAACAAAACCTGTTGTAACTTCCTCTTCTTTATCTCACAGTCTCCTCTCTCAGAATACAATATTCACCATCAACCATAGTCGCAATACATTTCCCTCATAAAATAGGGTTGCCTTCTAGGGCAAAAAACCCTAACATAATCTCTACCGTTAGATATGCGACCTTATAATGAACAGTCCAGATTTACAATGAAATTACAATATACTTTTACAAGGCAATTTTTGCTTCGGGGGCTTCCCCCCGAACCCCCATCAGGGGACGCTTGCCCCCAAACCCCCTAGTCGGGGGATAGGCCGCCCAAACCCCGCAAAGGGGGTACCCCCCTCTGCACTCCTCCACGTGGAAGAGTGTACATACTTCTGGGGTGTAAATACTTCATGGGGTATAAACACGGCTGAAAGTAAAAGACCTATAAATTAGAAAGATAATCAGGCTCCACAACCAACATCATCATCCCAAGTAAATTCGGCTTTTTTAGATAATAACTTGAATAAAGGGGTAGCTAAGCTTGTGAAATTGGGAATGAACCTTCTATAATATCCAACATGCCCTAAAAAACTGTGAACTTCCTTTTGTGACGAAGGTATTCTGATTTGTGTGATAATATGAATTTTCGTAGGATCAACTCTCATTCCAAAGCCAGAGATGTGATGTCCCAAAACAATACATCCAGTGAGCATCATTTTTGTTTTTTCATTACTTAGGGAAAGATTAGTTTCCTTACACCTAATCAATACTTTTTCTAGACTAGTCAAAGCTTCCTGGAAGTCATTTCCATGGACTGTAAAGTCATCCATGTAGACTTCTACATAGTCATTGGTTAAGTCAGAGAAAATGGCTAGGACAACCCTTTGAAAAGTAGTCAGGGCATTGCAAATTCCAAAAGGAAGGACCCTATAAGCATAGGCTCCCCATGGGTAGGTAAAAGTGGTCTTCTCTTGGTCTTCGGGTGCTATTTGTATTTTTTTATAACCACTAAACCCATCTAGGAACGAAAAATACTTCTCTCCGGACAAGGTATCCAACACCTAATCAATAAATGGTAGGGGAAAATAATCCCTATGGCTAGCTTTGTTCAATTCCCTGAGGTCTACACATATTCTCCACTTACCATTTTTCTTTGGAACTATGACAAGTGGATACACCCATTGACTATCTGAAATGGGGTATATGAGATTGGCTTGAAGGAGTTTTTGCAATTCTTCTTTTACAATATCTTTGAGGGCTGGATTCATCCTTTGCTGAGACTGTCTAACTCGTCTGATTTGGTCATTAGTGTAAATATGATGTGTGCATGTGTCAGGGTGAATCCCTTTCATGTCTGCATAATCCCATGCAAAAACATCAAATTGTCTTTGGAGCATTTCAATTACTTGTGTCTTTTGTTCTAGTTCCAAACTAGAGTTGATATAAAAAGTTTTTCCTGGGATAATATCCACAAGTTCAGTAATTTCTTCCTTCTCTAAGGAAGCTGGTGATAAAGTATATAATTGAGTGATATCAGGGTGCCAAGTTTGTTTAAATTCGGAACTAAAAATGTGTGACAATTCTACAAAGGACCTAGGATATTCAATGCAGTTTGTATCAGCTAAAAATAAACTTAAGACTTGTTCATCCGATTGTTCTTGCATTCCTCTTACTTGTTCAATTGTTAATAGGGGTCTGATGCAATCTTCCTCTCCATAAGGGTTTTCTATCCAAGCAGGTATTTCTTGTGCCGGTTGGGTAGGAGGGAAGAGAACAAGTTTTTGGCTATGTGTGCCATTGGATATAGTCATCTCGCGAGACTGACAGATGATAAAGGCATTTGTTGTGGCCGTCCAAGGGAAACCAAGAACCACAGGGTGTCCTGGTTTGGAGGATGATTTAGAGTAGATGACTAGAAAGTCTACTGGATATTCCCAAGAAGCTAGAGTGACTGTGATATCATCTAAACTTCTTGCAGGGCTAATGACTGACTTATCTGCCAATTCTATCAAGGTTTGGGTTGGTCTCAATTAGTTGATTTGGAGTTTTTGCATAGTGTCAAAAGGCATTACATTAATTTTTTCACCCAAATCAATGAGTGTGTTTGGTAAGGAAATACCATTAATTTCAGCAGTGACTAATGGATTCCCAGGGTCATTATATTTATATGGCATTTCAGAAATAAATTCAGATAATTGTCCTACTACCTGAACAAGGGGAGGTTCCTTCTTCTTCCTTCTTGGTTTCTTAATAACAAGATCCCTTATGATTTTGGCATATATGGGGATATCTTTGATGGCTTGCAACAAAGGTATTTTTATACATACATTTTGTAATTCATCCTCTATATCTTTGTGCAAGGGTGGGTCAGGTTTCTTCACTAATAGTCTTTCGGGGTAGGGTGGAAGATTAACTTGTTGAGGTACTTCTACGGACTGAGAAGTGATTGGAATAGGAGGGGAAGTCTCTTCTTCTACAGGGATGGTTTGAGTGTTTTCTTCCTCAGAATGTTTATCATTTTCTTCCTGAATTACTACTCTAGGATTTGATTGATTTACAACTTTCTCTGATCATAGTTGAATTTCATAGGTGGGAAAGGTTTGAACTTCTGCATTCTGCATAGGGTGGGTGGATCGATTATTAGGGTTAGTGATTGGCTGGGTAGGGATTGTTGTTGGTCTAGGAGGGTTGTGGGCAACTTGGTTTTGTGGTTGTTGATTGGCATTTATAGGTACTTGTTGTTGTTGGTTAGGGTTTAAGGGGACTATAAATTGTTGTTGTATAGGAGGTGGAAGTAAATATTGTATCTGTGGTGGGTTAAATCCAAGTAGTATTTGGGAAATGTTTGCAGGATACTATGGATATGTAGGGTAAGAGGGATTCCCATACATAGGTCCCCTCCAACCTTATTTCCAAGGTTGAGTTTGAGCTTGCTGAGGTTTCCATTGTGGATAGTACATTGGGGAAGGACCCCATTGTTGTTGTTGATACTGTGCATTAGGGTCATAAAATGCATTGGGGTTTTGTGCTCTCCAAGGCATTCTAGAATGGTATGATTTTTATTGTGAGATTCCTCGTCCCATATACATGGCTTGTAGCTCAAGAAAAGTTGGACACTCAGATGTGGGATGCTCTATAGTACACATGCCACAAATTTCTATGAAATTTAATGGGCATTCTTTCTCACCGTGCTTCTTTCGACATCTAGGACAAAAAATTGCTAAAACAAGCTCTTCTTCTTGTTTCTTTTTCAGTTTTAGGGTATCTAATTAGTTGTTGATTGTGCTCAATATGTATGTTTTAAAGTTCGCCAGTAAGTTTCCTAACTCAATTCTGGTGGAAGTCCCTGAAATTTGTCTCTTATTTCTGCTAAAAGAATCTCTTGGTGCTTTGCATGTTTTAGCTATTCCTCTTGAGTATCTTCTACAGTAATCTGCGATCTCTAAAAAAGGATTTTCGTGCAAATCTCTTGAAATTAACAAGTTTTAAACTTCTATGCAGTCATCTCTAATGCCTTTCAAAAATACAGTTCTTACTACAGCTGGGTCTGTGGTGAATAATTTTGATTTTTGGTAGTTGTATAAGAACCTTTCTAAGTAGTCTTCAGGGCTTTCATCTTTTGTTTGCTGCATTTTAAAAATATACTTTTTAGAATTATCCTTACAATAGTCTTGGTATTTCCGTAAGAATGTATCTTTCATCTGATCCCAAGAGAGAATTGTATTTTCTCCTAAGCTCATGAACCATATTAAGGATGAATCTTTCATTGTGGCAGGGAAGATATTAAGTTTTTGGGCATCGTCTGAGTAGTTATAACTTCTACATAATATGTCAAACTTGAATAAAATAAGTCTGGATATTCAGTTGTCATACCTTTGAAAGTGGGTAATGATGATAGTGGGATATTTTTCATGCTGATGTTTATGGAAATATCTAAGATTGGAAACCCAAAGTTCTCAGTTTCAGTGGTTTCATTTCCTTCTTCTTCTGCCATTTCGCTAGGTGTTCCTCCTCCACTGATGGATGGTTCAGAAACTGGTTTTTGTGTGTCTCCTTCAGCAGACTCATGTTCTGTTCGCCCCAATACTTATTCTTTCATTTTAGGTGCTTCTTCTGGAGCCTCACTGGATCCCCTTGAACTTTCTCCTATTGGAATTTTTCCTACACCAGTGTCAGTTGGATTAGTGGGGGGGGGTTGTTTTTGAATCTTTAGAGATTACAAGTCTACCTTTATTATCTCTATATCTATGCATAAAATGGAAATTTAATTCTTAACTGAATTGAAAGTCCCAATTCTATCTAGAAGGTAAGAAGTCTACCATGCTTCGGAGAACCCCACTCTAGTGGCCACGTGGCTCTTTGTTCACATCTTAAATGTTTTATCCTCCTCCCTCAAGCAACCTTTAAAATCATTCAAAAACTATGCAAACAATCTAAGCTAAAAATAACCTCCTACCGTTTGCAACACCCCGACAACGACGCCAAAATGTTGTGCTACTTATATGATTAGTGTAATGCACTCATTAATTATCAATCCAGGATTCGTAATCAACAGAGTTACAAGACACCAGTAAGAAAGGTAATTCTAATTTCATGAGTATATAACTATTCTAAATTATGCATGCTGGGAAAAAAACAAACTAGCAAACTGAAACACACTTTGGTTGTCTTTCACAAAGAGGCTATCTACTCCATTATGGCACATGCAAGTATGAGATGGAGTTCTTTTGACAGATCAAATTTGCTATCTAACCCAGAAAGTTAACTATGCAATCACACTTCTGAAAGGGAAATCACACATCAATCATCAAGACATAGCATGGGTAGTTCAATATTCAACATACTGAGTGTGTTGTGGTTCACAATGTGTTGTTGTGAACTTCACTAGTTCTCCTTCAAATATGTTTGACTACTGCTGCCAACATTCATATTCATGAAACAAAACCAAATCCATAAAACAGAGAGAGAGCATATGCAAAATGGAGTAAGTAAATATCTCTAAAGAATCATATAATCGAAAATCTAAACTGAACTATACTGCTATCATCTGAAAGGATCAAAGCTTCAGCTAGTCTAACATATATACTATTGAAATCAACTACTAACACTAATCTATAAGGATGCTGACCTTTTTTTGGTGGTGGGCCCTTGCCGCTTCAACAGGTCAGTGACTAGAGTCTACAATAAACTTTCTTTCAATCCACACATTACTCTTACTCAAACTTCAAAACATAGAATCAAACTATGCTAACAACTCAACTCACATTCATTCATAAACGATCAAGACATGGAGATAAATGACATACTTCTATTAAACTTCAAATCAGAATATGGTCTACAATATGTAACATTGCTTCATATGATGTGTTATGTTAATTCTCTACTACCTCCACCAACCTTGCCATGACTATTTAAACAGTCTTAGTCGTGAAACACAAGGAGGTGAAATCTTTAGCAGATCATCCAATTGTCAAATTTATATATTGGGTTACATATTTTAAGCTTCATCCTCATGACACGAAGTGTATGAGGATGAAGCAATAAACAAACTAGCTTAACATAGCCTTGCTAGAGCTTTGATGATTCAACAAACATCCAACAATTATCTTGGGCATGATCTGGAGCTAAACTTGGTATATTTTGTGTCCTGTATTGGTACTGTATCGTGACAGGTGAGATTCGGTAAATGGTACCGGATCCGAACAACACACAAGTTGTTGGTACTGAACTAGAACAGTCTGGGACCGTTGGTACTGGATTGCGACCATGAATGGTTCGGTACCAGATCTGAATGGAAGGTGCGTTTGGTACTGGATTCAGACAGTGGAAATCTGGCCCATAAGTATTGGATGGTTGAGCTGATACATAAATGATGGACTCATCTAGAGGTCAAAGGTTACATGTGGAAATTTAAAACATTAGCACATGAAACATTTAGTCTCCTAGCTCAATAAACCACAAAATGCATGAATTCAATTATACTTTACCTTATGACCTCATCAATGGCTAATGGTAGTGTTCTTTGGCATTTATCCAAGCTTAGGTAGGCCAAAAACATATAAATGAGGAGTATAATAGATTAGTGGGAATGTCAATTTAGAGGCTCAACAAACCCTATGAAAAATTGTCTAAGAAGTCCAACTAAAAAATTTATGCTCTCTTTAATGACATTCATTGTAACATTCAAAATTGAACAAATTACTATCTTGCACTACTGAAAGTAGTTGTTGTAGGAATACTTTACAACCCGGGGAAGAGTCATATCATATGTCCATGGTCATGTTTCTCATACCCTATTGATCATTTGGTCAATGTATAAATTTATTGCAAAGGCTTATGGTTCAACGAATTGATGTTGCGGTATTACAAATTCATTTTCTTGGTTCTTGAAAGAAAGACCGGTACATTACATCCAAGTCATGAAACTCTCAACGAAGCTCATTCAGATATTGGTCCATGAAATTTTGGGAATGCTCATCAAGAATAATCTTTAAAATCTCATCCAACTACATAAGACCCGAGAACCATGAACTCCAACCTTTAACAACATAATGGTTCTCAAATGGACTTCTTTGTGGAAAAATTGGTGATCATTATAGTCTTAGTTTTTCACTTCTCGAAAGGGGACTTTCACTCGATAGGAAAACATTCAAGCTAAGTCTAATCCACCTCTCTACTAGAATCTATTTGACAAGAACTAGTAAGATTCATGGGTTGATTTCAGGCATCCAAAGATGTATGGTTCCATATGTTTTCGAAGGAATTATCTTTTTTATTTAATGTCCCATACCAACCTAAATACAAGCTTTATTTTTGTCTTACATTGTGAGATATCTATAAACATGTTATTTCGAGAGGATTTATCTTAAATTTGACATTACTTTCGGTCATATTTTCTACTTAACAATCATCCTTTCTTATTGTCTTGTGAGCAAATTGTATGTAATAGGGGAACCATCCACACACTAAGTAGTTGCTGACATGAAGGGTGAAGTGTCAAATTCTGAAGGATGAAAAAAAAAAGTGATATATTTATATAGACAGATGCAGTAAATATTAAAATTAATCTCAATATCTGGTAGTCATCTCCTATCAGGATAAATAAGGCCATTTCTTTCCCCATCCACCGAATTCTAAGCATGTACTAAATATACCTAAAATAAATGGGAAAGAAAGTTTGAAAAGACTAGGGGACATGCATATATCTCCTCTGAGGCTATGTATGCTCGTTAGAAGTGGAGCAAGGTATGTGATGCTATGGTGACTCCATCGGGGCTATGGATTCTCACGAGAAATGGAGAAACACCTGTGATACACACACACACACACACACACACACACACACACACATATATATATATCTTAAACTGTTGATGCAGTTTAAGGAAAACAATCTTACCATCATTCATCCTCTATCTACAAAAAATGATCTCTACTATCCATCATGCAAGCATCACCAGTGAGCCCACCACAATGGAAATTTCCAGATAATTGTTGCACATTAATTCCATAATTTCCGATCTTAAAAGTAATTATATGATCTTCTACAATTTTTCTCATACGTTATGGAAGACTAGAAGGGATTCTGGCTTCACCTAGTGTGTCTCCATTTATTATTCCCACAGAACATACTCCCTAATTTATTTTCTTATCCTTTCCCTAAGAGAATAAATTGGCCCCCTTTTCTAAATTTTCTATTGAAAATCCTCTCATTGTCTCTCATGCAAATGGAAAAGATAAAACCTCTCTTCTCACTCTCCATACTTTACCATTTGTAGAAATTATTAATTCTTGAAACCTATCCTACTTCTTCTCCAACTCAATTTATTCTCATTATTATGAAACCTCCCTCTTCCCTCCTAGGGGTTCTGCAACCTCCCGGTCAAGGATATTTAAAACATGTAAGCCGAATCATCTTTTTGGGCCTTTAGCAAACTCTGGAACAAATTACACATGCCCTCGATTGTTACCACACATGATCAATTCACCTGCAAATCTGTTCTCTAGCGCTTCTAGTAACAGTGAGTGGTGAGTGCTAGCTCCTCCACTAGGCTCTTCTTCAATATGACCATGGGTTATAACCTCAGACCATCCCTCTTCACAACTTCTGGCTTCAACGATTTTACGACCTCCACACTCATCTTCTCCTGAAATGTTTTCCACCGACACACACACACACATCTTTGTCGCATGTCCACCTGGATCCGATGGTCTAGATATAATTCGTCCTTCACAACTTTGCGAAGATTTCACTTTCTCCATGCAAGTTCTCTAAATTCTATCTCTTGAAATCTCTAATCTGCTGCCACGTATCCTCCTCGCAACCAGCGACAAGTATGACTTCGTGACTTTGGTGACCCCCACTCTTACAAAATTTCTATGCCTCCAAACCACAAAGTGTCGAAGGAATCTACAGTTATTCTCCATGCGACTCTCCCATATATGACGGTCTGGAACGATCCTTCTTCCTCCTGAGCAGATCTTGTTTGCTAATTTATGAAATCTTCATTATGTTCCACCTTATTGAAGGATTTTCTCCCACTATCTCTTCCGAGCTTGTTCCTCCTAGACACTCTGAACTTCCCATATTGACTTCTTCAATACTTAGCCAAATATCGATATTGTGCATGCTTTGCGACAATCTTCCTTCAATTTAACTCTTGATGGGCGACTTTGCACTCCTTGAAACAATCTTAATACGACTCAATTCTTCCTTCTAAACAATATGACGTTGAGTGTGTTTATGCCTACACACACCTTCAAGCTATCTCTGCTGAACTTTCTGAGTCAAAACAGTCTCTGTCAACACACACCTTGCAAGAAATTTTTTTGTGTTATCTCCTCTGAGATTCTGAGTAGAAAGACACTCTATCAATGCACACCTTGCATACACTATGCACTCCTTGCACAGGCTTGTAGAAGAGAAACAATTGAAACTTATCTAATATCTCATAGATTCATATATTCAACCATGTAAATGAATTCATAACATAAGAACAAGAAATAACAGAGAATTGGAATTAACAGAAAACCTACCATTCATTCATTTAGATAGACACAATAACAACAACACCAAACATTTGGAACAATGCTTCTCTGTTATATTCATTCAAATGATATGTGCATGGAATCATACAATTCTCTTCGACATCTCTCAACAACTCTCAGATTCAAATAACTTTCAGCAACAATAATATTAGCTACAATACTCTTCAACTAAAATTTAGCAGCCTCATTTGGGAAACAACACATTTATTTATACAAAACGAGCTCATAGAGATTTTCCATGTAACTACCTTAGTACTATCCTATCAAATTAAAATCTTTCAACTACTAAGGATTTATTACAATAAATGTTCAAGACAGACAAATAAGAGCAAATGCCTCGAATCTGTACTATAAGCTACTACATTGAATTCAAAATCATCACTTCAAAATGCATGTTAGTGCCCTCAGCTGTTTTCCACTTACGCTTGATGACGATGCTCCTGCATCATATTATTCTGGACAAACATTCATGGACTCCTATGCATGAGCTCCTGCACTGACTTTCCATGCTTCTGGATATCTACTTCATTTACCAAACTGTAATCTTCTATTAAGTGTCCTTTCCACTATACCAAATATTCAAAATAAGTCTTCCTTCTGGTCTTCTTACCAATTCTTTGATCTATGATCTTCTCCATCTGTGGATTTTCTTCTACAAGCATTTGTTTCTCCCACTGGATCTCTTTATGATATTTTGATTCTCTGGTGTCACCTTCCCTGTAAGGATAAATTTCTGAAAAGTTGAATATGGGAGATATCCCCACGTCCTCTGGCAGATCTATCTCATAAGCATTGACATCAAATTTTCTTAGGATTTTGCATGGTCCTATATTCTTCAGATTCAGTTTGTTATATTTTCCCTTTGGGAACCTTTCCTTCCTGATATGTGTTAGAACTTGATCTCCCACTTCAAATTGAAGTTTTCTCCTATGCTGATCAACTCTACGTTTGTACTCTCTGCTTCTATTCTGCAACTGCTCTTTGATCTTATTATGAAGCTTCTACATTTCTGCAGTGAAGTCTTTCGCTGCAGTGCTTCTGAATTCATCCTGGTCCGGATCTCTCAACTCTGATACACCTCTTGGCTTCATCCCATATACTATCTGGAATGGGATCTTCTCTGTACTCCTGTTTGGTGAGTCATTGTATGAAAACTTTGCTTGTGACATAATTTGATCCCACTGGCTATGATGTTCAGTGACCAGACTCCTCAACAAATTTCCTAAACTCTGATTTACTACCTCAATATATCCATCTATTTGAGGGTGATATTATGAACTAAAATATAGTTATGTCCCCAACTTCTTCCATAATGTTCACCAAAAATGACCAACAAATTTAGTGTCTCTATCTAAGACAATACTCTTGGGCAACCCATGAAGTCTCACAACTTCTTTGAAAAACAAATTTGCAATGTGTGTTGCATCATTAGTTTTCTGGCATGGGATAAAATGTGCCATCTTTGATAATCTATCAACTACCACAATTATGGAATCACTTCCTCTTTGTTTCCTTGGCAATCCCAACATGAAATCCATGCTTATTGTATCCCAAGGCCTATCTGGAATAGGAAATGGTTGATACAATCCAGTGTTATGTTTCTGTTAAGCCCTAATATTGGCTCATTACCCCTTAATTGGGGCATATTATATTAGTAATGTTATTTTATTTATGTCGGCTTTAGGACATTAGTTGTAATTATACCTCCTAGTTTCCTATATATACCAAGGGGACATTTTCATTTTGAATCATCTTGTACTTGAACATTTAAGTGGGGTAAAATGAGGTTTCCCCCTCGAAGAGGCTCATTATCTGAAATTATCTCTTTTTCAAGGCATCGAGTACTTTTCCTGAGGTTTTTCTATGCTATATTGATGTTTGGTTCTTAACATATGGTATCATGGCTCAAGATCTTGGGGTTTCGCTGCTACATCTAAGACACCGTGGAATTTTCATTATAACTTTTTTTCTACAATGTTCAGAAGGAACGGCTTGGAGGATATTTAGTATATGGATCAAGGTACGTTGGGCTCAAAATTCAGCTCCTGAGGCCTTATACTTTTGGAGATACAACCTGTACAAGATAGGGTTCTGGAATCATCCTGAAATGAGTCATTGTGGCATTTTCGCTATAAAACAATTTCTATAACGTTTCAAACCCTGAAATCCATAGGCCATTTATAGAAATTAGTAAGGCATTTGTGGTAAAATTTTCAGCTTATGGGTCATCTTAAATTTGTAGATACACCCTGTGTAAGATAGGGTATCTGACTAGTCCTATTGACTAGTCTCAAGAAGGTGTTCCAGGTAAAACAATCATAACTTCTTGCTAGAGTATCCAAATTGAGTGGGACTAGTTTCATTATATTGTGGACAATCTATATTATTTTGGGTGCGAGTTTCAGAATTTGATATCAATTATTTTGTGCAGGGCATGCTATACAAGTGAGATCTCCTGGAAATGACAAAAATCGGCAAGTTGTGAGGACGTTACTATAAATTCCCCTTGGCACATCCAATTTTGATCAGAACTGTGGCATTGCGGAGAAGAAATATCAGAGAACTACCTAAAATAAAGTTTCATACCCAGAAGGGCTGAAACTTGGGAGATAGAATAGAATAAATATTTTCTAGCAGAACTGCCTCAAAATCAAGATTCAAAAGTGATACTTGGCCAACATGCCACCAAAAAAGGGACCTTCTACACCAAATAAGCCTCCAGAAAATCCTAATTGGACTCTTGATGAAGGGGAAGAAATGCGTAGGGACATAGATGAACTACAAAAGAAGATGGATTCAATGGAAGCTAAGTTGATAGATTCAATATAAGCTAAGTTGGATACTAAGATGGATGGCTTAGAAAGGGAGATCATGGAAGTATTGAAAAATTTCGTAACAGAGAAGACACCCAAAAGTGAAAATGCATCCCATGAAATTCATGATGAGGACAAAAGGAAGGTGAATCAAGAATGGAGAAACTCCAACTTTGGTTTGAAGACCAACCACGTTCCTAAGATTGATATGAGAAAGTTTGATGGCAAGGACCCAATCACTTGGATACTTCAGATGGAGCAATTCTTTGATCTCCATAATGTGCCATATACACAAAAGGTACAAATTACTTCTTTATATTTAGAACCTAATCAATTTGTTTGGTATCTATGGCTTTGTTCTCGCAAATCACTCATCACTTGGGGGTAAAATCATGAAGCTGGGTAACACTTTCGTGACAATCTGGTCTCCAAAATTTCTAGCGGCAATTTTTCGGCCGAACAAATGTTACTTTCGGCCGAAATATTTTTCGGCCGAAAATTTTCACGTCAAATTTAACGGTGCCGTCAAAATTCGTGTACAATGTTTTTTGAATGAATTATTTTCC
>ML777907.1:189123-206735 GCA_009831015.1 Picea engelmannii | reverse complement strand
CGGCTTTAGGCCATTAGTTGTAATTATACCTCCTAGTCTCCTATATATACCAAGGAGACATTTTCATTTTGAATCATCTTGTACTTGAACATTTAAGTGGGGTAAAAGGAGGTTTCCCCCTCAAAGAGGCTCATTATCTGAAAGTATCTCTTTATCAAGGCATTGAGTACTTTTCCTGAGGTTTTTCTATGCTATATTGATGTTTGGTTCTTATCAGTTTCTTTCCTTTTGCATACTAGAAAATCTTACATATGTTCACAAACTTCTTCACCTATGCCCTGATACCTGGCCAATAGTATGAACTGTTCAACTGTCCAAATGTCTTATCATAGCCAAAATGTCCAGATAGACCTCCACTATGTTTTTCCTTCAACAAATTTTCTCTCATTGACCACATTGGTATGCACAACTGGAAATATTTAAACAATATTCCATCTTGAATCAGATACTCTATACACTGGATTCTGTCTCTGAGCACAGGATTTGCACATGCTTCATATTCCTCTTTAAAATATGGGTCATCAAAATACATCTCCTTAAGCGGTTCAAACCCTAAGGTTTTCACTTGAAATTCCTACAGAATCATACATCTACTTCTTAATGCATCAACAATTTTGTTAGCTGTAAAGACCCCTATCGTCTACAACAACATGAGAATCATAACAATTGCAATAATTTTTTTTTTTCTTTTTCTTTTCAACAAGAAAGTAATCCTACAATAGTCAATCAACGCAACTCAACGACAGACACAACAAACACAATTCAGGAAATAGACATCGTACTTCCTAGCATACCAACACATCATGCATCTCGACACCACACAAGACAATCACTCTGAAAAATATAAATGACTACCCGCCCATCCTACCCTGCAAGGTTAGGACCTCCAGGACACATAAGCAATGCTCAAGCCCAAGTTCCTATCGATTTTGACCATTTAAGGTCTCAATGCTGGCAACTGTTCTGAGGAACAAGGAGGTGTCTACATCCCTCCCGACACATGCAATACAAGCCTACTAACTAAGGGCAATCATCAGACCGAACCAATGCAACAAACATCAAGGACACAAGTAATATGAACCTTTAAAGCGAGCAAGAAATAACAATCATTGATTCAACACTTTGCACGACACACCACAAAAAAAGGTTAGTCATCAATGGACCTTCACCACGCACAACCAGATAATTCTAAACACATAGACATTACTTCAATCAACCTTGAATTTACAAGTGCATAAGGAATTTGACATACATAATCTATCTAGCAATAACAAACTCGAGGCACAATTCTATTTAAATTTCAGGCACGCTATTTAATCTATCATTCAATAAAATGGGAACCGATGCATGAGAAGTGATATACCTTCCAGGGTCCTTCATTTATTCACACATACATCATGTCAAAGTAAAAATTAAATACGATTAATCAACTTGGCATATATAATAAGAATGGACTAATAAGACTACATCTTGTAATACATCCATCTATCTTCTGCAATCAATAGTTTACCCTCCATTAAAACCTTTTTCATCATACGCCATTAATTAACATAAGACAAGCCTTCTCCAATCTTCTTAATTACAACCCCTTTTCATCATTAAAAGGAATGAGCATCAGTTTAGTTTGAATAAATTAACATTGTCCAAAAACTATCATTTTAACATAAGGCATTCCTGTAAAAATTATCCTATAAATATTATCATTTAATTATTATCATTAACATCAATGACTTTTATACAAGGAATTAAAGGCATTCCAAGGATTCCTGGAAACCCTATTAGAGTCTTGTCTGTACTGCATTCTGCATTCGGAAGGAACTATTTTTTTTTTTAAACCGTAAAACAAATTTCATCAAAATCTGAAAGTCAAACTTATGGTTATCTAACTTCTATAAATGCCACTAAGGTGAGTTCGACGGATGTTTAATCATAGTTTTGATAACACATCCAACATTAACACAATGAACCATTAAAAGAATCTAAAAGCAATCCACTTTTTAAGTGGTATCTAAATAGGAAGCATTAAACTGTTAATTATGAGGATTGCAAGTGTGAGAAACTAAAAATGTAACTGCAAAATCAATTAAATTTTCCCCCAAGCGATCCACACTTCCTTCAACACAATCGCATATTTACATGGATTGGACTGATAAAGAACTAAATAAATAAAACAATCCCTCCACTTGCTAGTACCATAACAATAATAATTTTCCCACCACCATGTTAAGTATTATATATTAAAATAAAAGAAATAGATTTCTATTTGGTTTTTATTTTAAAAATTATTGGGTAAGCATGCAATGTCAAGTGAGAGCTATCGTGATCATGTCAGAGCATTTAAAAAAAAAAACAATCTAAGAGCCAATCAAAATCAAGTGTAAACCCAAGTCAAAGTTTATATTTTTCAAAATAAAAATCATTATTGCATTGACAGCAATATTTAGATCCCATTGAATTCTCGAGGCTAAACTATCAGAAATCAAACAACATAAACATATCCCAATCATAATTAGAAAATACAACTATATTTGGAATCATCTGTTTAAGAAATAATAGATAAAACAGGTCCATGATTTCTGATGAACCAAGGTCTGAAGTAAATCCTGGAAATGCATACCCATCAATGGCACCCTCTGGAAAGGAGAAAAGAAAGGGCGGAGTGAATACCTTCCAAAAACCCCGAGCCTTTGACAGATAAAAAAGTTACGGAAGTATTAGGATCGTTGGTGGAAACAGAATTGGCTGAGGAACAAAGAAAAAAGGAAGAGTAGGTATGCAAGCATTCTGGGCATTAAGGATACGCAGAGAAGAGTTACTTCGAATTCTGGAGGTGAGAAGGTCACCTGGAGCTAGATTCACAAAAATGCATCATTCACTATTTTTATACTTAAAAAAATTTCATTGTTAGGGAAGATGAAAACTCTCGTTGGGGTGTTGAAATGGGTTCTCTTTTTCCATACACATATCAGTGCATAGCCATTCAATACAGTTGTAAACGTCGATAGGCAGTGGTCATATCAGTCATTGACAGAAGTCACTGCCATACAACAGGATTCCGGGAGAGCGACCCTACGATTGTTGCACGACCTAACAATTTGTTGCAACTTCAATCCGCATTATTCAGGGAGGGAGGTAGTGATGTTCAGTAAGATCAAGGAGAGCAGGAATATAAAGACATGACCTCGAAGCGCAAGAGGAATCGCACATAGGACAAAATTTCTCTTTAAATGTTCAGGTTTTAAAAACCATGAAGAATCTTTTGGGGTTAACAGGGTTCTTCCAGTTTAGTTGCAAGTTTTTTTTTTAACAAAAAGGATGTAAAAGTGATTCCATTTATGAATCTGTTTGTTAAATTGATAAAATTTTGAAAACTTTTAATCTATGACAGCATAATTATATTTATGATACATCACGACAGTTTTTTTTTTTCTTTTTAACATAAATTCTACCCATTCCATTAAAAATTAAAAAGGGTCCTTACCATCTCCTTTACAGAGTGAAAAAAAATGCCTCTTAACCCGGTTATACAATACAAATAAAAAGGGCATAACATTGACAGGGACATTCATTGCATGTGCTGCCAGCAAAGAAGAAGGCCTCGGGGATTGCGGAGATTTAATGTAATAACAAGCAGAGGTAAAAAAAAAAAACATCAACGCCAAGGAGAGAAACTACAACAAACTAAGTTGGCATGGGAACAAGGGAGGAAGTGTAAATTATAAGGAGATTTAACATAGATCTACTCACTAGCTATCATGCAAATTTCCTCCGAAAATTATTCTTAGTAAATCATCACAACCAACATGTAAATTATAAGCTAGAATAAAAGTTATCTGAATTATGTTCGCAATTGTTGTCCAAGGTTCAACTCAACGTTTTCCATTAGATATATTCATATACAGAAAATTAACTATATTTTAATACAATTTACTTTGCCATTATAGAAATGCATATACAGGAAATTTAACTACTTTTCAATACAAAAGGTATATATGCGTACCATAGCCAAATGCGAAGAACCGGAATGTGAAGTACCAACTCTGACTTGCCAACCGATGAGACCTCACCGATACCTCCCAGCCAACACTAGGGGTAATCTTCTTCCCCCTGAGCCCCCCGAATCATAAAGGGGCCACACACACAGTACCAGAGAATGCTAGCTTCCAGCTCACCTCGCAAGGTCGAGATACCACTCGTTACCTGAGCTGGGTATCCCAACTCCCAGAAGAGAAATTAAGTAAAGATAAAATTTCGAAAGTGTAACCTTACACAAGCCAAATGTGATCCTTACTCCTCCTCCCCATCCATTCAAGACGCACTACGTGCTCGAAGGGTGCCACTTGTCTCTTGAATGAATTTGGTAGAAGTCAAACCCCTAGAGTCAATACTCCATCAGGTGATATTGTGGGAGACTAATGACCTCTAATAAATAAGGACCCTGCCTTATTATATGCCCCTTAGAATCATCGTGAGAGACTATCACAATCTTCCCTCACGACATTGTGGGTCTTCTCGAACTAAGTAATTGTTAACCTACAGATCGAGCCACGACGAGAGTACTAGTAGGCTATGGAAAGGCTGCTACCACACCTCTCCCTTGATGTCTATGGTTGTCGTGCATGACCCCTTTATTCCAAATGTGAGTCTGGTCAGCAAGCTATCGTCAACCTGCATCCATCCACGAAATATGTCAGCGATAACAATAAACATCATAATATCTAATCATATGTACATATGTCACATCAACAACATTCAAACCCTAACAGTCCACTCCCTGACTCGATCCAGAGTTCAAGGAGTTTCATCGATGCCTCAGAATCCTCTAGCGTCCAAAGTCCTGCACACTCAGGAGAACCTAGTCAATAGCACTTGTCGATGTAAATACAACAAAAATAACATATCATCAAATCCACAATATCTCATAATCATAATCAAAACAACCAATAGTATAATGACTCGGATCACTTGCACGCAAGTGTCCTTAAAGAATAATTATGCTCAGTGCGCACAAGAGAGGGATGTTACATACACCCCCTCTTGTTTTAATCTTCATCCTGAAGTTTCATAGTATATAAGTGCTGAAATAAACTATATCACAATCTCATATGTCTAGCTATCAAACAAAAATGGAAACTATCAACGCATATTATATGCATCCTCCCAGGTCATCGAGTGCGGACTATAGTTGTCCCACTAAACCTTGACCTAATCTACTCTTTGACATTGTAGCTATTGAATGCAATGGTCTAGGATGCGGATTGGCTCCACCGTGAGATCACCCTGGTCCAATACTTGCAAGGAACTCATTTCAATAACATGTGTAGGATCACTAACATAATGTATCAAAATAGATACGTGAAAAACATCATGCATACACCTCAAAGAATCAGGCAAGGCTAGTCGATAGGCCACGGGCCCCTTATTTTCCACAATATCAAAGGGTTCCAAGAACATAGGATAGAGTTTAGCAACCCACAAGAAGAATTGATCACCAACTTCATAATTGTGGTCGACACAATGCGCATTAGCATAACTCTTCTAGCGATCTCGCACTTCCTTGATCCTTTTTATTATTGTTTTCATTTGATCTTCCATTTCTTGGATCTCTTCTGGGCCCACTAGGAACCTATCCTCAAGCCGATCCCAACTCAAGGAATCTGACATGGTCGCCCATAAATAAACTCGAATGGTGCCATGTTAATGGTTCTTTGATAATCATTGTTATAAGAAAATTCTACCAGTGGAAAGAATTCTTCCCAATGCTTTTGTCAGTCCATAACGTACATATGCAACATATCCTCCAAGATTTGGTTAGTTCTTTCAGTCTTTCCATTTGTCTCTTGGTGATATGCGGTACTAAAGTTAAGTTGGGTTCCCAAGGCCTCTTGGAAACTAGTCCAAAATCATCCCGTAAACACCAATCCTCTATCAGATATAATCCTATTAGGCATGCCATGCAGCCTCACAATATCAATGATGAAAACTCTAGCTATGTCAGGTTGCTTATACGTCGTACACACAAGAATAAAATGAGCACTCTTCGTCAAAGTGTCGACTAAAACAAAAATCTAGTCATATCTCCTTTCCGTCAGTGGTAATCCAACAATGAAATCCATTGAAATGACCTCCCATTTCGATTCTGGAATAGCATGTGGCTATAGTAATCTAGCCAGATGTCTATGTTCAGCCTTCACCTACTAACATTCTAGACATCTTGCCACGTAGTTGACTATGTCTTCCTTCATTCCTTCCTAGAAGAATAGCGGTTTAAGGTCTGCCCTCATCTTTGTGACTCCAGGATGAGCCATGTACACTTCTCTATGAGCCTCGTTTAGGATAAAACTCCTCAATGAGTTGTTGGGCGGTACATAAATTTGAATTTTAAATATCAATAATCCGTCGTTGTCCACTGTAAATCCCTCAAATTTTGGTACCATCATTGTGTTTTGTCCGATAAAATACTTGACCTCTTTGTACCAGTCATCGTCGCACTGTAAAGTTAGAATCTTTTCATCTAGATTCGTATGAAGAGGAATCATCGAAAATATGCGTGGTCTCCGACTCAACGGATACACCACTTTGTTCATTGTTCCTTTTATGTAAGTAATATCAAAATCGTACTCACTAAGCAATTTTGACCAACGTCGCTGTCACATGTTCAAGTCACTTTGCGTAAAGATGTGTTGTAGACCAAAATGGTCCATTTTTAGTTCAAATTTTCGTCCAATAAGGTAGTGTCTCCAAACTCTCAAGGAATAAACAGTTGCTAACAACTCCAAATCGTGCGTCACATAGTTCTCCTCATGCCTTGTCAACTTTCTTGAGATGTAAGGGATCACTCGAATGTTTTGCATCAAGACTCTGCCTAAGCCTTCTTTGGATGCATCAGTGCATACCAAGAAGTCCATATCCATGTCTAGGACCTTTAGTATCGATGCCATCATCAACAACTACTTGAGCCTCCGAAAGGCTTCCACATATTTCTCGGTCCAAACAAACTTCTTGTTCTTCTTTTGCAATTCCGTAATCGGATTTTCTATCTTCGAAAAACCCTCGACGAACCATCGATAGTATCCCACTAAACCCATGAAGCTACACACTTCCAAGAAATTCTTTGGTGCAGGGCATTCTATAATAGCTTTGACCTTTGTTGGATCCACATTGATACCTTCACTGGAGATGACATGCCCTAAATAATGAATCTTTGATTGATAAAACGATCATTTCGACAGTTTCCAAACATTTTGTTCTCTTGTAGACATAGTAGTACCGAGCGCAAGTGCTCGGCATCCTCCTCTATCATCGAAGAATATATAAAAATATCGTCAATGAATAATTGGACGAACTTGTCCAAGTATTCGAGGAACATTGCGTTCATCAAACTCATAAATACCCAGGGGAATTTGTCAATCCAAACGGTAAAACAGTAAACTCATAATGTCCAAACCTTGTCTTAAAAGTGTTCTTAGGGATGTTGTCCTCCTTGATCCATAACTAGTGATACCTTGATCTCAAGTCAATCTTTGAAAACACCATCGCACCTTTCATCTGATCAAACAGATCATCAATCCTTGGAAACAGATATTGATTCTTGATTGTTTCCTTGTTCAATTGATGGTAGTCAATTCAAAGTCTCCATGACCCATCCTTCTTCCGTATGAAAATAACAGGGGCACCCCACGGTGACACACTTGGACATATAAGTCCTAGGTCCAACAACTCCTTCAGTTTCATTTTCAACTCCTGTAACTCCGAGGTCAACATCTTAGAAGGTGTTCTTGTTATCCGTTGAGTTCTCAGTTTTAGGTCGATGGTAAATTCCAATTAACTCTTCGGCGTCATCCCAGGTAACTCCTCAGGGAATACATCAACAAACTATCGCACCACCGAAAGGTTTTCTAGAACTTCCGCTACTCCCTTCTCATTTAACGCAAGGATCACATAAATCTTACATCCCTTGAGCATTCTCTTCCATAGCTGCAAGGAAGAGATGAAACTTAGGGATACTCCCTGGTTCCGACCTATAATCGCGCATCTATGTCCCTCGTTATCAACCAAGCTCAATCGTTTTGTCTTACAATTGAGTATCACCTCATGTGATTCCAACTAGTCCATACCGATCATGACTTCATAATACCCTAAGATCATGACGTACAGGTTGTCCCTTGTGAAAATCTCTCCTAGGTTAAGGCTACAACCCATAACCTTCCGTCCAACCTTCTGTTTGGCTCCCAAAGCCATTTCTACAAAGCTAAACTCATCCTGTTTGACTTCCTTTACCTTAATTCTTTTAGCGCTGCACTAGAAATAAAACTCTCTATAGCACCTGGATCTATCGAAATACTAAGGGTTTGGTCAGGGATGGTATGTGACGTCTCGAGCATAGTCGATTGGTTGTCTTCCTAGTGTTTATTCACTGCTGCATGAATCTTATGGGCCTTGCCCAAATATCCCATGGTAGTGGGTCTGAATGATCCATATTCTCTAGTCCTCTCCACTGGGTAGTCAGGATGGTAATGTTTCTCTCCACATGTCCAACACCCTTTCTTCGGTCCGGTACTCCTGGTACCTGAAGTAGAATCAGACAGCCCAATGGCCTGGATCCCTCGTCTGTTCTATTGAATAGGCATAACTGTTGTTGCTGCATTCAATGTTGTTGTTGGTGTTGTGGTCCTCTGTAAGTAGTCCGCTGCTGAGGCTTCGGTCGCCGTGGTGTAGTGTATGTGGATCCTCTCTGAGTGCCTCTAAATCCTAGTGAATGTATAGCTGGTGTCTGATGTTGCAATGCACCAGATGACACCTGTCTTGCTGGTCTCGCTGGAGTTCTTCTCTAACCCCGTTGATAAGATCCTCCTCTGCTATGAGGGCCTTCTGGACATCATCATGCAAGGTTTGAGGCATCAAAATCCTCACCTTTTCATGAATGTTGACATTAAGTCCGAACATGAAGTTGTTGACGTTAAGTTTCTCGGTATTCAGGTGTGGAGCATACTGAAGCAACTCCATGAAATGGGCCTCGTATTCGGGCACTTTATGATCGCCCTGTCGCAAGGCATTGAACTCATTGAGCTGACGCTCAATGAATTCCTCAAATAGATACCTCTCTCGAAACTATTCCTCAAACAGTTCCCATGACATGTCTTCAAATTCCATGTTCAATTGCAGTAGGAGCGTCTTCCACCATAGAAGAGTGCTCTCCTTCAGTTGAAAGACTGTTATGCAGAACTTCATGTTGGAGGTATAATCGTGAAGTGAAAATCACATCGCCATATTCTCCAACCATGCATCGATGGTTGTGCCATCCGGGACACCCAAGAACACGAGAAACTTGACCTTATTGAGTTCTCGGTGAATGCTACCAGTACCGACCAGAGCACGCAGTGGACCCTCAGGATGTTTCGGCGCCCTGGTGTCATATCTATCCAAATGACTGATCAATGCCTCAGACATCTTATTAAAGGACCTCATCAACCCAACCACATCACCCACAACTATTTGTTTCTTCCCGAAAACCCATTTGTCTCCCTGGGGGTTAGACCCCTCAGGTGTGGATGCTACTAGGGGCGTCGCACCTCCTTCCCTAGAACCTTGTCGTCTGCCTATGCAGTGTCCTCTAACCATGATTACCTTCATGAATACAATCAATTTTAATTAACGACATTTTATAATGAAGTACTCAATAAATGGAATTCGTAGTGATCCCAAGTCGTGGTTCATACCGGCTGTGATACCATATGTAAATACCCTCGTCGTCTACGACAACATGAGACACATAACAAGTGCAATATTTTTTATTTTCTTTTTTTTTCAACAAGAAAGTAATCAGACAACAATCAATCAACGCAACTCGACGACGGACATAACGAACCCAATTTAGGCAATAGACAACATAATTCCTAGCATACCAGCACATCATGTAGCTAGACATCACATAAGACAATCACTATGACAAATATAAACAACTACCTGCCTATACTACCCTGCAAGGTTAGGACATCCAGGACACATAAGCAACATTCAAGCCCATGTTCCCATCGATTTTGACCATTTAAGGTCTCAAGGATGGAAATTTTTCTGAGGAACAAGGAGGTTTCTACATCCCGCCTGACACACGTAAGACAAGCCTGCTAACTAAGGACAATCATCAGACTGACCCAACGCAACCATCATCAAGGAAACAAGTAACATGAACCTTTAAGGTGAGCAAGAAATAACAATCATTGAGTCAACACATTGCACGATGCACTACAACAACAATGACCGCTCATCAGTGGCCCTTCACCATGCACAACAACATAATTCTAAACTGATAGACATTTCTTCAATCAAACTTGAATTTACAAGCACACGAGGAAGCTGACATACATAATCTATCTAGCAATAACAAACTTGAGGTGCAATTATATTTAAATTTCAGGCATGCTATTTGATTTATCATTCAATAAAATTGGAACCGAGACGTGAGAAGTGATCTACCTTCCAGGCTCCTTCATTTAATCACTTATACACCATGTCAAAGTAAACATTAATTACGATTAATCAACTTGGAATATATAATAAGAATCGACTAATAATACTACATCTTGTAATACATCCATCTATCTTATCCAATCAATAGTTTATCCTCCATTAAAACCTTTTTCATCATACGCATTAATTAACATAAGACAAGCCTTCTCCAATATTTCTAATTACAACCCCTTTTCATCATTAGAAGGAATGAGCATGAGTTTAGTTTGAACAAATTAACATTGTCCAAAACTATCATTTTAACATAAGGCATTCCTATAAAGATTATCATTAACATCACTAACTTTTATACAAGGAATTAAAGGGATTCCAAGGGTTCCTGGAAACCCTATTAGAGTCTTGTCTGGATTGCATTCGAGGGAAGGAACTGTTATTTTTTTTAAAGTGTAAAACAAATTTCAACAAAATCTGAAAGTCAAACTTATTGTTATCTAACTGCTATAAACGCCACTAAGGTGAGTTCTATGACTGTTTAATCACAACTTGGATCACACATCCAACATTAACACAGTGAATTGTTAAAAGAATATAAAATCAATCCACATTTTAAGTGGTATCTAAATAGGAAGCATTAAACTGTTAATTCTGAGGATTGCAAGTGTGAGAGATGAAAAAGGTAACTGGAAAATCAATTAAATTCCCCCTAGGCAACCCACACTTCCTTCAACACAATCTCAGATTTACACGGATTGACTTGATAAAGAACTAAATAAATAAAACAATCCCGCCACTTGCCAACATCATAATAATAATAATTTTCCCACCATGTTAAGTCTTATATATTAAAATAAAAGAAACAAATTTCTATTTGGTTTTTATTTTAAAAATTATTGGGTAAGGATGCAGTATCAAGTGAGAGCTCTCGTGATCATGTAGAGCATTTAAAATAAATCAATCTAAGAGCCAATCAAAATCAAGTGTAAACCCAACTCAAATTTTATATTTTTCAAAATAAAAATCATTATTTCATTTACAACAATATTTACGATCCCATTGAATTCCCTAGGCTAAACTATCAGAAATCGAACAACATAAACATATCCCTATCATAATTAGAAAATACGACTATATTTGGAATCATCCATTTAAGCAATAATAGATAAAACAGGTCCATGATTTATGATGAACCAAGGTCTGAAGGAAATCCCTGGAACGCACACCCTTGAATGGCTCCCTCTGGCAAGGCGAAAAGCAAGGGTGGAGTGAATACCTTCCAAAAATGTCGAGCCTTTAACAGATAAAAAAGTTGTGGAAGTATTGGGACCGCTAGTGGAAACAAAATTGGCTGAGAAACAAATAAAAAATGAAGAGCGAGTATGCAGGTGTTCTGGGCGTTAAGGATACACAAAGAATATTTACTTCTAATTATGGAGGCGAGAAGGTCATCTAGAGCTAGATTCACAAAAATGCCTCATTCACTGTTTTTATACTTAAAAAATTTGCATTGTTATGGAAGATGAAAACTCTCGTTGGGGCGGTGAAATGGGTTCTCTTTTTCCGTACACATATCAACGCATAGCCATTCAATAAATTTGTAAACATTGATAGACAGTGGTCATATTAGTCATTGACATAATTCACTACCATACACTAGGATTCTAGGAGACCGACCCTACGATTGTCGCATGAGCTAACAATTTTCCGCAGCTTCAAGTCACATTATTCAGGGAGGGAGGTAGTGATGTTTAGTAAGCCAAAGGAGAATAGGAATCTAAAGACACGACCCCAAAGCACAAGAGGAATTGCACATAGGACAAGATTTCTCTTTAAATGTTCAGGTTTTAAAAACCATGAAGAAGCTTTTGTGGTTAACAGGGTTCTTCCAGTTTAGTTGCAAGTTTTTTTTTTTGAATTTTTTTTTTTTTAAAACGATTCAATTTTTGAATCTGTTTGTTAAATTCATAAAATTTGGAAAACTTTGAATCTATGACAACATAATTATATTTATGATATATCATGGCAGTTTTTTTTTTCTTTTTAACATAAATTCTACCCATTCCACTAAAAATTAAACAGGGTCCTTACAATCTACTTTACAGAGTGAAAAAAAACGCCTCATAACCCGTTTGTACAATACAAATAAAAAGGGCATAACGTTGACAGGGATATTCATTACATGTGCTGCCAACAAAGAATAAGGCCTCAGGGATCACAGAGATTTAATGTAATAACAAGAAGAGGTAAAAAAAAAAACTTCAACGCCAAGGAGAGAAAATACAACAAACTAAGTTGGCATGAGAACTAGGGCGGAAGTGTAAATTCTAAGGATATTTAACATAGATCTACTCACTAGCTATCATACAAATTTCCTCTGAAAATTATTCTTAGTAAATCATCACAACTAAAATGTAAATTCCAAGCTGGAATAAAAGTTATATGAATTATGTTCACAAATGTTGTCCAAGGTTCAACTCAACTTTCGCCATTAGAAATATTCATATACAGAAAATTAACTATCTTTTAATACAATTTACTTCACCATTATAGAAATGAATATACAGGAAATTTAACTACTTTTCAATACAAAATGTACACATGTGTACTGTAGCCAAATGCAAAGAACCATAAGTGATTGTCCCGTGCTCACGCTCCATCCAACTCCGATTTGCCAACCGATGAGACCTCAACGGTACCTACCAACCAACGCTAGGGGTACTCTTCTTCCCCCTAAGCCCCTCAAGCCGCAAAGGGGCCATACACACAGTACTAGATAATTCTAGCTCCCAGCTCTCCTCTCAAGTTTGAGCTACCACTCATTACCCGAGCTGGGTATCCGAACTCCCACAAGAGAAATTCAGTCAAGATAAAATTTCGGCAACGTAACCTTACACAAGCCAAATGTGATCCTTACTCCTCCCCATCCTTTTTATAGATTTTTCTTATTCATTAGTTTCCCAAACCCTCATTAGATTCTTTTTATTAAATTTAATTAGTACAAACCTCCCCTGTACACATGTCACCCGATTCCCTTGTTTCACCAGAAAATAATTTTATTAATTAATTAAATTTGTCTATTTCCATCTCCCACCTAAAATCATTCTTAAAAACACTCCTCAGTGTCCCTTTATTCCCTTACAATTCTTAAATGACTTACGCCTGACTTAAATCCTAGTTCAGTTCATAAATAGAAAGTTCCAAAGGATACATTCCTTTCTAAGTTAGACATTCCCCTTTTTCTTTAAGTTTCCCCCTTTTTAACTAAGTTTAGAATTAGCAAGTTTAGTCAAACCTCCATTTACCCCCTTTTAACAATTAAACCTTCATTAAAAAAAATTTACTTTAATTAATAAAGCTTGAATTTTCTTTACCCCCTTTTTGTTATATGTCTAATTAGTTTTTTTTTGTTCGGAGGTTCTACTTAGACCTAGGTTTCAAATTCACTAGGATTGGCTACAGTTATTAAGGGAAAATTTGTTATAAAACTTTACTCATCACATCATTCATTTTAAGGTCGACTAGGTCCTAAGGAGGCATAGTTTTATAGGAACTAAGTTTATTAACTTACCATAGTTAAAATCATGACGTGCCCTTCAGGGCACACTACGTGCTCCAAGGGTGCCACTGGCCTCTTTCCATTTTATTTGCACGATGTGCCCTTCAAGACGCACTACATGGTCCAAGGGTGCCACTCTCCTCTTGACTGAATTTGGTAGAATTCAAACACCTGGATTCAATACTCCATTAGGTGATATTATGGGAGACTAAGGGCTCTAAGTAATAAGGACACTACCTTATTGTGTGCCCCTTAGAATCATCGTGAGAGACTATCATAGTCTTCCCTCACGACATCGTGGGTCTTCTCGAACTAGGTAATCATTAACCTACAGTTTGAGCAACGAAAAGAGTGATAGTAGGTTGTGGCAGGGTTGTTTCCACACCTCTCCATCGATGTATATGGTTTTCATGCATGACCCATTTACTCCAAATGTGAGTGTGGTTGGAAAGCTATCGTCAACCTGCATCCATCCACGAAATATGTCAGCAATAATAATCAACACCATAATATCTAATCATGTGTACATATGTCACATCAACAACATTCAAAGCCTAACATTCCACTCCCTGACTCGATTTGGAGTCCAAGGAGTTTAATCGATGCCTCAACATCCTCTAGCGTCCAGAGTCCTAAACACTTAGGAGAACCCATTCAATAACACCTTTCAATGTAAATACAACAAAAATAACATATCATCAAATCCACAATATCTCATAATCATAATCAAAACAACCAATAATATAATGACCTGGATCGCTTGCATGCAAGTGTCCTCAAAGAATAATTCCACTCAGTGCGCGCAAGAGAGGGATGTTACATACTCTGTCCACTGGCTTCGATCTCTGAGCACAGGATTTTCACATGCTTCATACGCCTCTTTAAAATCTGGGTCATCAAAATACATTTCCTTAAGGTGTTCAAACCCTAAGGTTTTCACTTGAAGTTCCTACAGAATAAGACATCTCCTGCTTAATGCATTGACAACTTTGTTAGCTTTACCAGAAATATGTTTATAAACTCTATCCACTTAGCATGTCTTTGATTAAATTTTCCTGTCTGGTTATGAATTGGAAAGATTGATTATCACTATACAAAACAAACTCTTTTGGAACAAGGTAGTGCCTCCATTTCTTCAAGGCTTGAATTATTGCATAAAATTATTTATCATATGTGGAGTACCTTCTCTTAGTGTCATTCAATTTATCACTAAAATATGTAACAGGCCTATTATCTTGGCTCAATACTACTCCAATTGTAACTCCACTAGCATCACATCTTACTTCAAATGTCTTCTCGAAATTTGGCAAGACTAGAACTGGTTGTTTTGTTATCTTCTCCTTCAATATCCTAAAGCTTTTCTCAACTTCTTTTGTCCACTTAAAACATTTATGTCTCTTCTTCATCGTATCCATCATTGGTGTACAAATTCCACTGAAATTTCCAATGAGCTTCCTATATAAACTTGCTAGTCCATGGAAGCTTCTCACCTCGAATATACTCCTTGGCGATGACCATTCTTTGATCGTTCTCACCTTCTATGGATCCATATTAAATTCATTTGAAGAGATAAAAAAACCCAAGTAAACGAGTTCTCTCTTCATAAAAGAGGACTTATTCAGATTTATCAACAACTTTTCCCATTGCAATCTTCTCATTACTAATGTTAAGTGTCTCAAATGCTCTTCTTCAGTTTTACTGAAGAGTAGTATATCATCCAGATATACAATCACAAAATTACGAATGAAATCTTTCAATACCTCATTCACCAACCTCATAAAATTACTTGGGGAATTTGTTAAGCCAAATGGCATAACAAGTCACTCATACAACCCTTCATTTGTTTTGAAGGTTGTTTTCCACTCATCACCTTCTCTCATTCTTATATGGTGATGTCCACTTTTCAGGTATATCTTTGAAAAATAATTTGCTTCGCTCAAGAAATCCATTAAGTCATCCATCCTTGGTAAAGGAAATATGTAATTGATGGTGATATTTTTTATGGCTCTTGAGTCTGTACACATTCTCCATCCTCCATCCTTTTTCGGACTTAACACAATTGGTATTACGCATGGACTCAAGATTTCTTTGACTAACCCTTTGTCCATCAAATCCCGAACTTGTCTCTTTACCTCCTCATTATCTTGAGGTGTTAATCTATAATCTACTTTGTTCGGCATAATTTATCCTGGTATGAGATCAATGTGATGGTTGATAATTCTTATCGGTGGCAATGAGCTAGGTACCGCATCCACTACTATGTCAACAAAATTCTCCAACAACTCCTAAAATTTTTCAGGAAAATCATCCATGGAATTACTTGTAAGGACAACTCTTGGTTTCCTCACCACAAAAAAATGCATATTTTGTTCATTCTTGACTTCACTCATGAGTTCCTTCCCACCCATGAGAAGTATACTCATTTTTTCTTCTTCCTTTAGTTTATTTTCCTCTACTGACAGTAACATGTGTGTCCTACCATTCTTCTCCAAGGTATAAGTATTTTTTCTCCCATCATGAATGAAATTCCTGTCATACTGCCATGGTATCCCCAACAAAACATGAAATACATCCATGGGAATTACATCACACAAAATCTCATCTCTATATCCTCCTATCTTAAATTCAACTAGGCATTATTTAGTTACATTACCTGGTGTCCTTTCTGCAACAACGAGACTCTATATGGAATCGGATGTGTAGTTGTCTCCAGCTCCAATTTCTCCACCGTCTATGTGGATACTAAGTTATAAGTTCTCCCATTGTCAATTATCACCTTGCATAATCTATCTTTAGTCTTGCAAGTAGTTATGAACAATCTGTTCCTCTGCACTGGTTTTTCAACCTTTGGATCTGGCTTTAAGAGAAATTTCTTCATCATCAAAGATCTCCCATATTCTACACCTCCTTCTTCAACATTCCACTTATGAAATGTGAGACTCACCTCCTCCTTATTTCCTCCTCTAGGGGAATTCCCAATACATGTGTGATGTCTTTCCACAGGAATAACACTTCACTTCTCCTCCTCTGCCTCTTCCTCTTCCTTGAGGAAAAGAGTTTCTTCCATCATACTGTCTCCCTCGGGAACTTCCTCCTCCTTTCGAGTGATTATGTGGTTTTCTTGTATCACCCTTGGGCTTTTGCGCCTTAACATGGACAATTCCCTTGCCTCTATTTAGGCTTCTTCCTCTGCTTCGTTGGCTCTGTTTTCTGGCCAACTTATCTTCTTCCTTCAACGCAATCTGATAAGTGTCCTCCACTGTTCTCATTGTCATCATGTTAATTTCATTATGGGTTTCATATCTCATGCCATTTATATATCTAGCAACCTTTTCATCATATTTTTCTCTCTGTCTAGCCCTGATGTTTAGCTTGTAAATGTTAAGAACCAAATATCAATATAGCATAGAAAAACCTCAGAAAAAGTACTCCACTCCTTGAAAAGAAGATAATTTCAGATAACAAGCCTCTTCAAGGGGGCAACCTCCTTTTACCCCACTTAAATGTTCAAGTACAAGATGATTCAAAATGAAAATGTCTCCTTGGTATATATAGGAGACTAGGAGGTATAATTACAACTAATGGCCTA
>ML777907.1:164518-185239 GCA_009831015.1 Picea engelmannii | reverse complement strand
TGATTGGGTCCTTGCCATCAAACTTCCTCATATCAATCTTAGGAACGTGGTTGGTCTTCAAACCAAAGTTGGAGTTTCTCCATTCTTGATTCACCTTACTTGTGTCCTCATCATGAATTTCATGGGATGCATTTTCACTTTCATGTGTCTTCTCTGTTATGAAATTTTTCAATACTTCCATGATCTCCCCTTTTAAACCATCCATCTTAGTATCCAACATAGTTTCCATTGAATCCATCTTCTTTTGTAGTTCATTTATGTCCCTACACATTTCTTCACCTTCATCAAGAGTCCAAGTAGGATTTTCTGGAGGCTTATTTGATGTAGAAGTTCCCTTTTTTGGTGGCATGTTGGCCAAGTATCACTTTTGAACCTTGATTTTGAGGTGGTTTTGCTAGACAATATTTATTTTGTTGTATCTCCCAAGTTTTGGCCCTTCTAGGTATGAAACTTTCTTTTTTGTAGTTCTCTGATATTTCTTCTCTGCAATTCCACAGGTCTGATCAAAATTGGATGTACCAAGTGGAATTTACGATAACTTCCCCACAACTTGTCGATTTTTGGACTTTCCAGGAGATCTCAATTGTATAGTGTGCCCCGCACAAAATAATTGATATAAAATTCTGAAACGCACACCAGAACTACTACATACTTTCCATGATCCAATGAAACCAATCCCACTCAATGTGGATGCTCTAGGAAGAAGTTATGATTGTTTTATTTGGAACACCTTCTTGAGACTAGTCAATAGGACTAGTCAGATACCTTATCTTACACAGGGTGTATATACAAATTTAAGATGACCTAGAAGATGAAATTTTTACCATGGATACCTTACTAATTTCTATAAATAGCTTGCAGAGTTCAGATTCTGAAATGTTACAACAACGTTTTTATAGCGAAAATTCCGCAATGTCTTAGTTCAGGATGATTCCAGAACCCTATATTGTACAGGCTGTATCTTCGAAAGTATAATGCCTCAGTAGCTAAATTTTGAACCCAACATACCTTGATCCGTCTACTAAATATCCTCCAAGCCGTTTCTTCTGAGACATTGTATAAAATAGGTTATAGTGAAAATGCCAAGGTGTATCAGATGTATCAGTGAAACCCCAAGACCTTGAGCTCTGATACCATATGTTAAGAACCAAATATCAATATAGCATAGAAAAACCTCAGAAAAAGTACTCCATGCCTTGAAAAAGAGATAATTTCAAATAATAAGCCTCTTCGAGGGGTCAACCTCCTTTTACCCCACTTAAATGTTCAAGTAAAAGATGATTCAAAATGAAAATGTCTCCTAGGTATATATAGGAGACTAGGAGGTATAATTACAACTAATGGCCTAAAGCTGACATAAATAAAATAACATTACTAATATAATATTCCCCAATTAAGGGGTAATGAGACAATATTAGGGCTTAATGGTAAAACTCCTCTGTGTACTCTTTCACTGTCATTCACTTCTGTCTCATGTTCTACAACTTCTTAAACATATTTATCTGATAATATTTGGGTATGAATTTAGCCTTCAACTTGGCTACCATTATGTCACAATTCTTCATCTTTTGCTTGCATTTGCATCTTTTGTCATCATGCAGTTCATCCCACCACAACGTTGCATGTACCTTTAATCTGGTGACAACATGCTTCACATTTTTCTCCTCATCGACGTATTCATAGTTGAAGTACTTGTCCATTCATCTTATCCAATCCAACAATTCTTCAGCATCTAAATTTCCTTCATACATCGGGATGTCTATATTCTCTCTAGCTCCCAACTTGAAAACCACTTTTAGCAAGCATTCTTATGCACCATCCTCTACTACAGCTTCCTCAACTTCCACTTCTTCATTCTCTGCATCAATGACGTCTCCAACATCGGGTGCTCTCCTTTGCATTGTCTCCATGGAATTTAACCTTGCACGAAATTCTATCATCTCCCTTTCCACAACTCAATTTTCTATAGGTGGTTCTGCATGTCTTCTAGGTGGCATTGTGCTGAAATGTTTTCCTTTACACAACTACCACTTGATGTATTTGATACCATTGGGTTTTATTATACTACTTCCTTCTTCTTTCCTACAAAACTTAATTCTGTGGCTCTGATACCACTGGGTTCATACCCCCTCTTCCCTCCTAGGGGTTCTGCAACCTCCCGGTGAAGGATATTTAAAACATGTAAGATAAATCATCTTTTCGGGCCTCTAGCAGACCCTGGAACAAATTACATAGGCCCCTAATTGTTACCACGCAGTTTCAATTCAGTCGCGACCCCATTTTGTGGCGCTTATGGTAACAGTGAGTGGCGACCGCTAGATCCTCCACTAGGCTCTTCTTCAATATGACCACAGGCTATAAGCTCAGGCCAACCCTCTTCACAACTTTGGGCTTCGACAGTTTTACGACCTCCACCCTCTTCTTCTCTCGAAATGTGTTCGATCGACACACGCAGATCTACGTCATGTGTCCACCTAGATCCAACAGTCCAAATCTCATTCAACCTTCGCAACTTCGTGAAGATTTTACTTGCTCCACACAATTTCTAGGAACTCTAAATCCTGAACTCTCTAATCTATTGCCACGTATCCTCCTTTCATCCAATGACAAGGATCACTTCGCGACTTTGATGACCCCCACTCTTACAACACTTCTATTCCTTTGAACCATGAAGTATTGAAGGACTCCATAGTTATCCTCCGTGCAACTCTCCTAGATGTGACGATTTGGAACGATCTTTCTTCCTCCTGAGTGTATCGTGCTTATTAATTTATGGAATCTTCAATAGGTTCCTCCTTATTGAAGGATTTTCACCCACTATCTCTTCTGATCGTGTTCCTCCTCGACACTATGAACTTCCCAGAATGACTTCTTCAATACTTAGCCAAATATCGATCTTGTGCATGCTTTGTGACAAGCTTCCTTCAACTTAACTCTTGATGGGCGAATTTTCACTCCTTGCAACAGTCCTTATACGGCTCAATTGTTCCTCCTGAAAAATATGACTCTGAGTGTGTTTCTTCCTACACACACCTTCAAGCTATCTCTGCTGAATTTTATGAGTCAAAACAATCTTTGTCAATGCACACCTTGCAGACACTTATGCATTCATTGCAAACAAAAGTTTCACGTTATATCTTCTCAGCTTTTGAGTCGAAAGAGACTCTATCAATGCACACCTTGCGAACACTATGCACTCCTTGCACAGGCTCGTAGAAGAGAAATAATTGAAACTTATCTAATATCTCACAAATTCATATTTTCAACCATGTAAATGCATTCATAACATAAGAACAAGTAATAATAGAAAATTGCAATTTAGAGAAAACCTACCATTCACTCATTCAGATAGACACAGTAACAAAAACACCAAACATTTGGAACAACGCTTCTCTATTATATTATTTCAAATGATATGTACATGGACTCATACAATTATCTTCAGCATCTCTCAACAACTCTCATCTTCAAATAGCTTTCAACAACAATAATCTTAGCTACAATAATATTCAACTAAACTTCATCAACCTCATTTGGGAAACAACACATTTATTTATACAAAACGAGCTCATAGATATTTTACCTTCGACTACGTTAGTGCTATCCTATCAAATTAAAAGATTTGAACTACTAAGGATTTATTACAATAAATGTTAGAGATAGACAGATAAGAGAAAACGCCTCGAATATATACTACAAGCTACTACATTAAAGGAAAATACATTCCCTGTCGATCTCATGTGATGGTCCAATTCTAAAACATTTAAGATGTTCTTTAATTTCAATCTTTTCGGAATATTTGCATGATATGCCTTCTTAAATTCAAAATCATCACTTCAAAATGCACGTTAGTGTGTTGAGTTGTCTTCCACTTGTGCTTGACAATGATGCTCTTGCATCATGTTACACCCATTAGTGGGGCTCCTATCATGTCCAATGATTAAACATTCCATTCCTGAAATGATAAATGATGACTAATAGTCTATATTTCTTAATACACACTATGTTGAATTCATAATTAAGTCTGTTTGTGTCACCAATAGTTTTTTTTGCACATACAATACCTGCATGTACATTTTGTGTCTTCTTTATTGACTAACCATGATCATGAAAGTGTCTTCTATGGTAAAGTGTGTTGATTGCAACATATATAAGACTCATGTTGGCTCTTAATTGCATCTTAGAAGAAAATTAGTAATCCTAGCTCCTTGACAATGTTAAATTCTCCAAACGTCAGTTGGTTGTTTTCACATATATATATTTATGAGCTACTAACACATTATCTCAGTCCTAATGGATTACCTAAGAGATTGTACAACATAGATGACACAAGGACCGACAAAGTTCAATTATGGAAAAGAAGTAGCAAGAATGAGGTCTGAACGTTTATCAAAAAAATTCTTTGCTCGCAATCTTGGGTACTTATCAAAGTGTATTTGTCATTCCTTAAATACATTAGTTGTATGAAATGCGTGATTACGATTCCAACACAACTTACATAATCAAAATCCAAGCTCACGAAGTGTCAAAACAATTTCCAATGATTTCCCTCCAATCAAGCCTTGTTAATTGTGGCCTTCATTAATCATGGATCCACTCAAATGATTGAATAACATGTTCAATTATCTTTCTATAAGAGTTTATCTGTGCTCCCCATGTTGGAGAAAAGAACACCTCAATTGGACATCGTATGAGAAAGTTATGAGCTTTCAAACTCAGCTTCTTGTTGTTTCTTGCCAGTAAAATGATACTTTGAAATTTTTTGATTTTATCTTCCCATGAAGGAGGAGTTGTTAGAAACCTCTATGAAACACACTGGAAGATTTCCTTTGATTAGCTTGTTGATGTTTTGTAGTAGCGGGAGATATTCCCTCCTGGACAATTTTTCTTAGAGAGGAAGATTCCAAGAATTCAAAGGAAGACCATTGAACAATTGAAGAACAACTCGGAAGAGAAGTCATCCTACAGGGAAATAATAAAATGGAAATAGAATTTTCAGGAAGAGAAGTCAGTCCACAGGGTATTAAAAAATTGGAAATAGAATTTCTAGGAAGAGAATTCAGCCCCAACTAAGTGACTAAACTACTATAAATAAAGGTGACTCCTTTCTCATTTGAGAACACACTCACTCATCTCATCATCTCAACTAATAAGGAAAAGGATGTGCAAGTCTGAGGAAACCTGATCCAGGATCTTTTCATCATGACTTATAAAGAATTTCATTAAATGAGCATAAATTAAAGTGCACCATTAAAGAAGGAAAAGCTAAAAAATGAAGAGATATAAGCATTAGATCTGAACACAAAAAATTGATAATGGAGTTCATCCCTGGTGGACTACATCTTCGGGTCCTGCTCTCAAATGGGTAGGCTCTTTCATTAACTCAACAAAAAAATTTGGAAAAATACATAATTATACTCATTCTGAAATCAAGCTGCAGAAATAATGCTCAGATTAGAAAACAAACAACACCACTGAATTCATGGCGTCAAATTACCCAAAAATGATTGTCTCCATGCCTCCATCTAACTATCACACTCCCATGCCCAAGAAGAATTTCATCTCGGTTTTTGTGCCCTCTGCAACTTACAATTATGCCTGTACTTGCATAGAAATGCATGTCTGGATGGTCGTATGGTCCACGCGCCTCCCCTTGTGGCTAGGCGGATGCAACATTTAAGGATTGAATAAGGTGTTAGTTACAATGTGGAATCTGCACCCTGTTGGTTAGGGCAGATATGTTAAGGCGTTATCGTGGGAGGAGGTCCCAGAGTCAAACCCCGCAGGCTCCCCTTTTGGATTTGTATTTTTTATATGGTATATATATAATGTGACCGTTCTGCCAAGTTTAGTGGTGTCTCTAGAATTGTATCCAAACGATATAACTGTGGCTAGGGTTGGCGTGGTCCGCCAGATTTGGCAGACCTGCCAACCATTGTTTTCCAATTTTTTGTTCACGAGCTATCCTTGGGCATTTCCCTCCTACCACGTGGCAGCCTCTGATTAGGCCACGTGGAGACCTCTCACTAGTCCACCCTGCCACCTTCCAAGTCAGTACACCATGTCAACATGCAACGTTATCCATACGGACTACAACGTGGCACAATCTAATTGGTCCATGGATCGATCCGAAAATGCCAAAACCAGGTGACACATGGCAACCTCTAGTGCTTCCACGTCATCATGTTGATGCCACAATCCCACGTGTCACCTTCCTCCTCCTTCCACGTGTGTTGTACATATGTTTATTTCATCTGTACATATGTTGACGTCAACAGTACGGATGTTGACTCATCCCCTACTGAATGGGCTAGGTTGACCAAAATTTGATCACGAATATATTTCAATATGTAACTTCATTTGATGATTCGTTTGCACATTAGAAATATTGTGATCCACTCTTCACTATCATGCCATTTTCACCGAGTTTTGGGAAATTTGATTTTTTTCCCTTTCTCTGTCTGCTAAAGCCATTCAGAGAATCCTGATTTGCCTCAGTGAGTTCTGATTTGTTCTTAGCATTATATTGATAATTTTTGGATCACACCTTCCCATTGAGATATTTTTGGACCACCAAAAGATTTCATCAATCAACAGGTAAGTGAGGGAAGAGTCCCCTCATTTTTTCCGTCTCTATCCACTTTTCCTTGCTTGGATGTGTTCCTTTTAAGCCTACTCAAAGATAATCAACATCATCCCTATTTGAATTCTTCTTCCTCCTATCTAGGATGATATCTTCATGTAATTCATCCAAGTAATCAGGTGCAAAATCATCAACTAAAGGTATTTAAACTTCCTCATCTTGATCCATGATCATGGGAGGCTCAAAAAGTTTCAAGTTCTAAACATTCAAAACTGAGTAAATCTGCATATAAGATGAAAGATCCAGACAAAAAAGATTGGTACCACTTTTCTCCAAGATAGTGAAGTGTCCATAATGAATGGGATTGATTTTCTTGCCTTCACCCTTCAATATCCCCTTGCTAATGTGAATCCATACCTAATCTCCAACCTAGAACTCGTGATCAACCCTGTGCTTGTCATGCCGAGATTTATACTGTGCTTGAATTTTCTCCAACCGTTCCCTGACTGCCTAGTGTATCTTTTGGTTCCTCTGGATGAAATTGCGAGCTCTTTCCTCTGTTCATTCTTCATTCACATCGACATCTCTCCCATACATAAAGTCCAAAGGAACCTTTGGTAGGTACCCAAAACATATCTCAAAAGGTGAACTCTGAGTGGATGAATGTAGAGCTTGGTTATAATCGTGTTGTACATAGTGTATATGTTCATCCCATAACTTGGGATGCTTGTTGTAGTAGCCCTGAAGAAAAAGTACTATTGTTCAGTCACCACCTCTGTTTGTCTGTTGGTCTGTGGATGGAAAGCAGTTTTCCTCTTCAATTTTTTGTCCATCATCCTCCACAATCTAGTCCAAAAGTCCCCAAGGAATCGAGTATCTCCATCCAAGACAATGGATGTGGGTAACCCAAAGTGAACCCAAACATAATGAAAGAAGAGATTAGCAGTCTGCTCAATAATGATCTTCTTTTTACATGGCATCAAGATACACATCTTGTTGAATCTATCCACTACAACATACAAATAGTCATGACTCCCTTTGGTCATTGGTAAACACCCTACAAAATCCACGGAGATAATTTCCCACGGATGGGATGGAACAGGAAGTGGTGAGTATGGCCCCAATTTCCTATTAGTGGGATTACAACTAGAACACATCACACACCCCTTTACATATTTACTTACAATTTCTCATTTGAGGCCAATACCAAAACCTCTGCAAATGAGCCATAGTTTTTCCTACCCCGAAATTCCTAGACACAAGAGAAGTGTGAGCTTCTCATATTACATGGGCTCATTCACTTGTAGGAATACATAGCTTTTCAAGATGCTAGAGTAGTTTTCCCTGCAGATAATAGTTCTCTACCTGTGCACCATAGGTTAGCTTCGCATATACTTCTTTAAAATCTTCATCGATGGCATATTGTTCTACATAGCTATCATGAGATAAGGAAGTGTTCTTCAAAATAATAGAAGCATCAATAGGAGGTCTATAAAGCATATCAACTACCTTGTTACTTGTTCCCTTTTTGTACTTGATTACCAAATGAAATTGTTGTAGAAAACCCATCCATTTGTAGTGTCGAGATTGTTGCAACTTGGTCTATTCTTGGAGATACTGTAAGGGCTAGTGATCTGTGTGTATGATTGTTTCCTTCCCTAATGATCCGTCGGATCTTTTAATTACTTATGGTTTAGTTTTAATTTTGCATGCGTTAATTAACCATTTGAGAAAACTTAGTGAAAGAATGAGAAAAGTAGAGGAATTATAACAGCCATATACACATATGTAGATCTGAAATGAAATAATGGACAGCAAACCATAACACATGGATTGATAACGGAGTTCGGCACAACTTTGCCTACGTCTCCAGGCCTTTGTCTCTATGGGGAGGCTCCTTTATTTCTGTTCAAGAGCTCAAAAATACATCACTGCAATGCCAAATGGCTACAAGACTGATCTGGTCATGTTCTTCCAGATCTCTAGAACCCTGCAAAGAAAATGACACGCAAAACGGACGCCCGGAGCTCCCAGAAATGGTCTGACAACGTCTCCTCCTCAAAAGCTTCTCTGCATCAAAATGGCTTTATCTTGGTTTCCCTCTAGTATAACTCTTCTCTAACTGCTCCTATGGCTTCAGAGCATCCAAAAACCCCTATCTGGGCTCTTTCGGCACCTCAATCGGTCGAAAAACGAAGAAGTTAGGCCTCCTGGAAGTTTTTTCCTTCAAGCTTGTTGTCACTGGTTCTACAAAACGCACCCTTCCTCCATGAACCTGGAACACATGCTTATTTAAGTGCAAAAACCTGGCACTAGGCGCAACTGCGCCAACAGTGCAAACCGTAGGACGGTTAAGGGTGCACCAGCCCCTAACTGCCTAGGCACCTAGGCATATGGGTCATATGACCTCGCGCAATTGTAAAAGGGCTTAACGGTTACAACTGTTCCAACCACGCACTTGGTCGAGGTCATATGGGGTTAAGCATATAGCCATGGACTATCCGTTTCAAACCAAAATCAAAATGCGCGCCATACACAATATGATGGTCATATGTGGAACCACAAAACCGTGGCCTACAAATCCCGCGCGCCATTTTTGAAACACGTAAATCAACGCGCCATATACAATGGTATGGTCATATGTTTCAATGCATGAAACCGTAGGTCGGGGCTAAGCCCTGGCCTGACTCCCGCCATTTACAATAACGCAAATTTAAAATAATAAAATCTTGTATATATAACAAGGCATAACGGGTAGTCTGATGGTCGGGCGAACTTGGTAAAGGCGCTACACAGTGGGGAGGTCCGGGGATCGAACCGCACGAACTCCATAATTTTGAACCAATAAACCATAAGCCAATACCGGGGTGCCACATGGCAGCCCATGACTGGGCCACGTGGCACCATAACATTTGCCAAGAAATTGCCACATGTCATCAACTGATTCGACCACAACCGCCAATAATAAAATTCCATGTCAGCATGTACAGTCAAGCCACATCATCTCTGCCACGTCAGCTGCTGACGTCATCCGTGCCAAGTGTCACCCTTACAGTGGTGACACGTGTCACCTCCTGATTGGTCCAGCCGTACACCAAACCGTCCTGTCATGCTCTGCCACGTGTCGTCACCCGAGGCTACCACGTGTCATATGTTGGAGCTGCCACATCACCTGTACGGACCGTACAGTCTGCACAGTCAGCATGACACATGGACTATACAGACTGTACAGTCATCCCCTTTTTTTACCTCTTTGACTTTTCGGACAGAACGCGATATCTTATCCATACGGAGCCTGTTTGACAAAGTAAATATACCGTCGGAATCAGGAAGACGAGACAGACGCAATGGCACAGATTTCGTCGCATTCCGAGCACTTTCATTTTTGAGCATTTTTCAAGCCCTGTCAGGCTTCTGGATCCGATTTCGGATCACACCTCCCCACTAAAAGACCTTTTGGTCCCCAAAAGGTTACTGACCAGTCAAAAACCTCGGGATAGGCCACCCGGCTTGCTCTCTGTCTCTGAACTCTGTCCTGTGCACCTGTCTCATCAAGATCAACTGTAATACAATCATGACGAATGATAGTATATTGTTAGTCATTTGAACCCTGTTACATCTTACTGAAGCCACTATCATCCATGTAGAAAACATTGCTAATGACAGCATCAAAAAGGCGACTGCAAATGAACTGATATATTTTAGATATCTGCACGACATGAGCTTATCTTGAAGCAACTTATGATTGATTTTCCATTGAGCAACCATGTCTTGTTCTTGCTTAAGATCGATTACTTCATTTGAAACAATTATTGGTTTGTTGCTTGCTTGCACTGCGTTTGTTAATTGTTCCATTGTTTGAAGTGTTTTATTTGCTTTAACATGAGGAGCATGCACCACATAATCATGACCTGCTTTAGTGAATTGATATTGATTCTTTTCCCTATAGAAGATTTCCTTACGATCATACAAGTACGGACTACCTAAGATCATTCCACATTCTCTTAACAACACAACATCACACGTTACTTCATCCACATACTTAGATGAAATTGCAAATTTGATTGTGCACTTCTTTGTTATGTGCATCTGATGATGATTGCTTACCCATTTAAGTGTGTAAGGCTTGTGATGATTTTGTGTTTTTAATCCCAATTGTTTAACCAATTCTTCAGAGATTAGATTAGATTGAGATCCACTGTCGATTAATGTGTCTATCTTAGTGTGTCGCATGATTACCCTTATATGAAACAAATTGTTTCTACAATCAATATCTTCACCATTTTTACCTGTCATACCAACCAATGAGATCTTTGACTCATCACCTGAATCCGATCCCAAGTCTGTGGGTTTTGATGTCGTTGCCACTATTTGCATTCCCTTCTTTTCTTTAAACCACTTTGGCCTCTTCTCGGGATGAAACTGCCAACATCTGTCCTCATCATGTCCCTCTTTCTTGCAATGCTTGCAAGAGGGCTTTCCTTCCTTCTTTGTCACTGCATTTGCATTCTTTCCATTGCCATGCCTTTTCCTCTTTTCCTCTTTCCTCGAAGATGACGATTCCCCTGACACGCCTGCTTTCCCTGCTTCAATATACGTAGCTTGAACAGAAACCTCATCAAGGTTAGTGGGTCCAAACATGAAAACAGTGCTTCTAATATGCGCAGGTAAACCTCCTATATACTTCATAAGGGTTTCTTGTGTTTGCAAAGGAATGTCTAACATTAATGCCATTTTTCGAAATCCATCGGTGTATTCTTGCACTGTTTGTCCTTTTCTTAGTTTTAAAGATTGCCATTCAATTATTGCTTTTTCTTTATAACCCAGAGGATAGAATTGTTTCCTAAGTGCATAAATGAAATCCTTCCATGATGGAAATACTTTACCCACATTTTGTGTTCCTTTTTGCAGCTTTCTTTGCCACCAGATAAGAGTTGTACCTGCAAGTCTTAAATATGCCAACTTAATTTGTGTGGCCTCATCCTTGATCTGTTGCAAACTTCAGTATACCTCCATCTGCCTGATCCAGTTATCAAGTTTTTCTACATTTACTTCACCATTATATATGGGCAACTCAAATTTTACATCAAGTTTTAACAATGGCATTTCATGTTTATTCTTATGAACATTTTTCTTTCCACTAGATTTAGAACTTGAACTTGAAGAAGAAGAAGGAGAAGAAGCAGGTGTTGATGGAGGTGCAGGAGGAATCTAAGGATGGTCCTCTTCCTCTTCACTTTTTCCCTTTGAAGAATCACCCAAAACTGGTCGCTTCCATTCCAAGTAATCTTCATACAAAACTTTCACCATCTCCGACATAGCAAGGAATGTTTTCTGGAACTCTTTCTCATCTTGAGAAATCCCTTCTTCCGATGCCATCTTCTCGCTGTGAGAAGCTCTTTTTCTCAATCCAATTAATGGATTCTATGTAACAAGCTCGCCTTCACCATGTTGTAGCTTTTCCCTGGTTAACATGCAAAACTCAAATCCAAACGTCAACTAGTTCTGATACCACTTGATCCGTCGGATCTTTTAATGACTTATGGTTGAGTTTTAATTTTGCATGCGTTAATTAACCATTTGAGAAAACTTACTGAAAGAATGAGGAAAGAAGAGGAATTATAACAACCATATACACATATGCAGATCTGAAATGAAATAATGGACAACAAACCATAACACGCAGATTGATAACGGAGTTCGACACAACTTTGCCTACGTCTCCGGGCCTTTGTCTCTGTGGGGAGGCTCCTTTATTTCTGTTAAAGAGCTCAAAAATACATCACTGCAATGCCAAATGGCTACAAGAGTGATCTGGTCATGTTCTTCCAGATCTCCAGAACCCTACAAAGAAAACAACATGCAAAACGGACGTCCGGAGCTCCCAGAAATGGTCCGACAACGTCTCCTCCTCAAAAGATTTTGTGCATAAAAATGGCTTTATCTTGCTTTCCCTCCAGTATAACTCTTCTCTGACTGCTCCTATGGCTTCAGAGCATCCAAAAACCCCTATCTGGGCTCTTTCGACATCTCAATCGGTCGAAAAACAAAGAAGTTAGGCCTCCTGGAAGTTTTTCCCTTCAAGCTTGTTGTCACTGGTTCTACAAAACGCACCCTTCCTCCATGAACCTGGCACACATGCTTATTTAAGCGCAAAAACCTGGCACCGGGCGCAACCGCGCCAATAGTGCAAACCATAGGATGGTTAAGGGTGCGCTAGCCCCTAACTGCCTAGGCACCTGGGCGTATGGGTCATATGACCTCGCGCAATTGTAAAAGGGCTTAACGGTTACAATTGTTCCAACTGTGCACTTGGTTGAGGTCATGTGGGGTTAAGCATATAGCCATGGGCTATCCGTTTCAAACCAAAATCAAAATGTGTGTCATACACAATGTGATGGTCATATGTGGAACCACAAAACCGTGGCTTACAAATCCCGCGCGCCATTTTTGAAACACGTAAATCCGCGCACCATATACAATGGTATGGTCATATGTTTCAACGCATGAAACCGTGGGTCGGGGCTAAGCCCTGGCCCGACTCCCGCCATTTAAAATAACACAAATTTAAAATAATAAAATCTCGTATATATAACAAGGCATAACGGGTGGTCTGATGGTCAGGCGAACTTGGTAAAGGCGCTACACGGTGGGGAGGTCCGGGGTCGAACCCCACGAACTCCATAATAGTGAACCAATAAGCCATAAGCCAATACCAGGGTGCCACGTGGCAGCCCATGACTGGGCCACGTGGCACCATAAAATTTTCCAAGAAATTGCCACATGTCGTCAACTGATTTGACCACAACCACCAATAATAAAATGCCATGTCAGCATGTACGGTCAAGCCACGTCAGCTGCTGATGTCATCCGTGCCACATGTCGCCCTTACAGTGGTGACACGTGTCACCTCCTGATTGGTCCAGCCGTACGCCAAACCGTCCTGTCATGCTCTGCCACATGTTGTCACCCGAGGCTGCCACATGTCATCTGTTGGAGCTACCACATCACCTGTATGGACCGTACGGTTTGCACAGTCAGCATGACACATGGACTGTACGGACTGTACAGTCATCCCCTTTTTTTACCTGTTTGACTTTTCAAACAGAACGCGATATCTTCTCCATACGGAGCCCGTTTGACAAAGTAAATATACCAACGGAATCAGGAAGACGAGACAGACACAATGGCACATGTTTTGTCACATTCCGAGCACTTTCATTTTTGATCATTTTTCAAGCCCTGTCAGGCTTCTGGATCCGATTTTGGATCACCTAATAAGTAGTTCTTCCATTTCTTTACACTCTGGACTAATTCATACAACTATTTATCATATGTAGGATAGATAACAACATCTTGGTTAAAAGTTTCAGAGTGGTAAAAGATAGGCTTACAATATTGCATCAATACTGCACCCATGGTGTATCCAATGACATATGTATCGATCTCAAAAGGCTGTTGAATATTCGACAGTGCTAATATTGGTGCGGTACTGATCTTCTACTTCAAAATTTTGAAAGCAAAGGAGATGCTATAAAGGAGAAGTTGGAAATGAACCTCCTCCAATACGAGACTGCACCTAAGAAGCTTCAGACTTTAGTTACACTTTTTGGCTCAGGCCAATTTACAATTACATCAATTTTGGAGGGATCAATTTTTAATTTTCCTCCTCCTACAATATGACCTAAGTACACAAGTGCAGTCTTGCCAAATTCACATTTATACAATTTTACATACAACTTTTCCCTTTGCAAAGTGTCCAATAATTTATTTACATGCCTCACATGTTCATCCCAAGACCCACTATAAATAAGAATGTCGTCTAAATATACAATCACAAAGTCATCTAGGAAAGGCCTGAATACATCATTGATCACACACATTAAATTTGTCGGAGCACTACAAATCCCAAACGACATAACTAACCACTCAAACAATCCATGTTTGGCTTTAAAGGGAATTTTCCATGCGTCCTGTTCTACGACCCTGATTTGGTGATATCCACTACACAAATCCAACTTAGTGAAATAAACAACATTCTTCAATTGATCAAGTGAATCATCTATACGAGGATGAGAGTATTGATTTTTCACCGTCATTTTATTTAAGGCCTGGTAATCGACACACATTTTCCATGTGCCATCCTTCTTTGGCACCATCACGATCGAAGAACCATAGGGCGATGAAGTGGGCCTGATGACCCCTTGATCCAATAAGCCATGTACTTTCTTCTTGATCTATTTCATCTCCACAACTGACATCCTATACATGCCCATATTAGGAAGAGGAGAATCCTGCTGAAGATGTATCTCATGTTGGATTTCCCTCTTAGGAGGTAATCCATCTGGTTCCTGAAAAATATCATCATACTTAGAAACAATATCAATTAATTCTTTTTTATGAGATGGATCACACCCTTGGAAAGCGTCAGATGTCTCAACATCTTTCTCTCTTACGACCATGAGTACATATATCTTATTAGTTTTTATGAGTCTCTTCATTTTCCTGCACTAACAAGTGTTGTATTTACCCTCATGCTGGGATATCTAACAATATATTCCACTCCCCCTTTAGTAAGGTTTTATTTGTTCTCATGAAGAAAGAAGGTTGATTTTCTATCATAAATATAAGGACTTCCCAACACTATGCCACATATATCAAGAGGTACAACATCCAAATCTGCTTCATCAATTAACTTTGAAGCAATAACAAATATGACCCTACATTGTTTGGTGCCATTAAGTTTTTCTTTATCACATACCCATCCAAGACGATAAGGCTTCATCTGTGGTTTATTTTAAAGACCCATGTTCTTGACAAGTGTTTCAGATATTAAGTTTACTTGGGAACCCATATCAAATAATGTATCTATATTAGTGTGTTTAGATACAAGTCTCATGTAAAATATTTCATTCCTCTTTTGTTCATCAACATGAGATTCATTATTGGAACTTGAACTAGCATGAAGATAAAATTTACCTTGTACTCCAATCGTTGTGATGTTTTCTTCATATCCTGAATTGGAACCAAGATCTTGTTGTACTATAGCAACGGGTTTTTTCTTCCCCTTTCCACTAAATTGTTTCGGTTTCTTTTCCAGATGCAGTTTCCAACAGTGTTCTTCATCGTGACCACTTTTCTTGCAATGAGTGCAAGATTGATTTCCTCCTTCTCTTGTCACTGTGGCATTCTTCTTGTCCTTCCTTTTAAACTTCTTAAAATTTTTATGTGGGATATTGGAATTTTTCTTCGTGGGATCTTCTTGAACATGTTTCCCCTGTTCTCAAGGGGAGTGGCTTCCACATAAAATTTGTCAAGACTGGTGGCGTTAAACAAGAGAAAAGTATGACAAATATAAATATGAGGTGCACCCATATACTTCATTAAAGTTTCATAAGAATCCAAAGGAATATTTAATGAAAGATATTTCTTCCTAAATTCTTCTGTGAAACTTTGTACAGTTTGACCTTTACTTTGCCTTAAAGTTTGTCATTCCATCATTGCTTTATGTAAATATCCTAATGGATAAAATTTCTTCCTTATTGCTGATTTAAATTCCGACCATGAGGAAAGAAGATTATCACACTTACTTTCGTCCTGAAGCTTTCTCTCCCACCATACGAAAGCGGTGCATTCCAACTGAAGAGAATCCAGCTTCACTTTAACTTCTTCTTCATCAATATGCTAGACACATAAATACACTTCAACCTGTCAAATCCAATTATCTATCTTTTCAAGATTAACATCTCTATTAAACATAAGTAAAGAAAATTTTACATCAAGCTTTAATAATGGTTTCTTAAAAGAGGTTTTATGGCTAGAATGATGAGAATGATGAGAATGATCAGAGGACGAAGAACTAGAACTCAAAGGTGAAGACAGAGGCCTAGGAGGATCTCCTCTAGCCCCTCGGTTTACCGAAGCATCATCATCTGCATGTGCTTCATTTTTATTCCTTTTCTTCTTCATCCTCTTATCATAATCTCCATCCATTCGTTCGACCACTTCTGACATGCAATAAAATACCATGTGAAAGTTTTGTTCCTATTCATCATGCTTGTCCTCTTCTGCCATCTTCTTCCTTCGAGATGCACGACCAACTTCGGGATTGAAATTATTAAGAGTTCCTTCACCCTACTTATGATTGTTCCTAGTAATCATTCACACTCAACAATTCAAGTAAAAGATGACTGCTCTGATACCAACATGATACGAGATATTTTCATCGTGACTTATAAAGAATTGCATTAAATGAGCATAAATTAAATTGCACCATTAAAGAAGGAAAATCTAAAAAATGAAGAGATATAAACATCAGATCTAAACACAAAAACTTGATAATGGTGTTTGTCCCTGGTGGACTACGTCTTTGGGTCTTGCTTTCAAATGGGTAGGCTCTTTCATTAACTAAACAAAAGAATTTGGAAACATACATAAGTATACCTCATTTTGAAATCAAGCTGCAGAAATATTTCTTAGATCAGAAAATGGAGAGAACCAATGAATTCGTGGCATCGAATTACCCAAAAATTATTCTCTCCACCCCTCGATCCGACTATGGCACTCTCAGGCCCAAGAAGAATTTTGTCTCAGTTTTCCTGCCCTCTGCAACCTGCAGTTATGACTGTACTTGCATAGAAATGCGTTCTCGGATGGTTGTACACTCCATGCGCCTCCCCCTATCATTGGGAGAATGAAAAAATGAAGGATTGAATAAGGATTCTGTTATAATGTGGAATCAATGGCTTGTTGGTTAGGGAAGATATGTTAAGGCGTTGTTGTGGGAAGAGGTCTCAGGGTCAAACCCTGCAGACTCCCCTTTTGGATTTGTATTTTTTATATGGTATATATATAATGTGACCGTTCCTCCAAGTTTAGTGGTGTCTCCATAATCGTATCCAAATGATATAACTATGGCTAGGGTTGGCATGGTCCACTAGATTTGGCGGACCCGCCAACCATTTTTTTCCAAATTTTTGTTCATGGGATGTCCTTAGGCATTTCCCGCTTGCCACATGGTAGCCTCTGATTGGGCCACGTGGTGGCCTCTCACTGGTCCATGCTACCACCTTCCAAGTCAGCACACCACATCATCTATATGGACTATACAGACTGCCACATGGCATGATCCGATTGGTCCACAGATTGGTCCTAAAATGCCAAAAGTGGGTGACATGTGGAAGGCTCTGGTGCTACCACGTCATCATGCTGATGTCAGCATGCCATGTGTCACCTTCCTTCTCTTTCCACATGTGTTGTAAGGATGTTGATGTCATCAGTACAGATGATGACTCATCCCCTATTGACTGGGCTAGTTTGACCAAACTTTTACCACAAATATCTTTCAATCCGTAACTCTGTTTGATGAGTTGTTTTCACCATTAGAAATATTACGATGTGTTCTTCTCGATCGTGATATTTTATCTGAGTTTTGGGAAATTTGAATTTTTGTGCTTTCTCTGTCTGTTGAAGCCATTCCAAGTGTCCAGAGTTGTCTCTATGAGTTATGAGTTGTTCTTAGCCTTCTTTGGATCCTTTTTGGATCACAACCCTAGGAGAAGAAACAACCGGGGTTATTAGTGGTTTCTCTTTTGCACTACCTATAGAAGAGTTGTGCTAGGGTTGTGACAAAGTTGTCTACCCTCGCTAGGGTTTGACAAGGAGAAGAGATAAGTTCTTTTTATCAGGGTTTCTTCATTGCTAGTATTTCTCTTGTGAATATAGCTTGTTCATGGTTGTATTGTATTTTTAGAAATATTCTCTCTAAGAAAATTTGGCTGGGTTTTTCCCCAAGTTTGGGGTTTTCCCAGGATAAATCTTTGTGTCTTATTGTGCTTGTCTATATGCTTCTAGATCCTTCTTATATTTTCAGTATATGGTTGTTGAAGGTTAAATTAACATCAAAATACTCTCGTAAATCTATTGCTACAAAAAAATTAAGAAAATCTAACATGGTATCAGAGTAGATTACCATTAGATCAGTCTAATCACTGGAAGAAATATCATGAGCAAAAATGAAAGGCCACATTGTTGAGATTTGTCGCTGCACATGAAATTTGTCGTTGCACATTTTTTTTTCAAGCTCATTCATAAATTTATTGGAGGATGTGGAGATTAATTTTTCCATACATCATCTCACCCTATCCTAGTGCACCTCTTGGTGGTCTCAAAGTCCAACTTAGTGAAACTTGAAATTTCTCACTACAGTTGCAATTCCAATTGCAAGTGTAGTTATAGTTTCATTTTATAGTTACAATTGGAGTTGTAGTTGCAATTGCCAGTTACATTTGGAGTCGCAGTTGTAGTTTTCATTTACAATTGCAGTTTCTAGTTAGATTTGCATTCTCTAGTCACTAGTTGCAGTTGTAGTTTCCAGTTTCCATTTGCTAGTTTCTAGTTGTGCAAACCTTGACATAAGAAGACAAGTTGGACGATGCTACAAATTTCATAGGTATGGACTTGTATATAAGTTATAAAATGAGGTTGTTTGCAAGATATGTACACTTGGAAAAACATGTGTTCAAGTAATGACAATAGATCCAAAGGGATCACAAATCTAGTACACTCAAAGGAATATTGAGAGTTGGAGGCGGTAGTGATGTCTGCTAGAGTATATGGAAACTCAAAATCAAATGGACTCCAGGTTTGCATATCCAGTTTGATATTTTATATTGTTGCATCTTAAGTAAATGTTGTAAATGGGACAACAATATTTAGAGTTATATTATTGTTGAGTACTTTTTTTATCAACTGTTTAGTAACACTTGAGTATTGTTGGTACAATGATCATTATGTAAATTCTCATCGTTTAGTACTAATGATGCACTTATTTACAATATGAATTTGATCTCTTCTAGGAGATTTTCTTGGTTGTTTTCTTTGTCCCAGGCAGTTTACCTTCTAAATTCCATGGAAGTTAGCATGGAGATGTTCTTGTTTTATTCCGGGTAGGTTACCATGGAGGAATAATCAGTCAAAACACTATAGAACTGTTGATATTGTTTCTTGTTCTTGTATTTTTGTTTTGGCTCTTGTTCTAGGAAGGTCACAAGTGATAGCTATGAGAGGGAGCTATAGTAACAATTTTAGGAGGAAACCAATTAGATGGTCTCTGATTTGAGTCATGGAGTAGAATATCCAAACACAAAGTTGTGTACATAGCCGTATCTCTCAACTTAGCTTCCATTGAATCTATCTTATTTTGTAGTTCATTTATGTCCCTATGCATTTCTTCACCTTCATCAAGAGTCCAAGTAGGATTTTCTGGAGGCTTATTCGGTGTAGAAGTTCCCTTTTTGGGTGGCATGTTGACCAAGTATCACTTTTGAACCTTGATTTTGAGGTGGTTCTGCTAGACAATATTTCTTTTGTTGTATCTCCCACTTTTTGGCCCTTCTGGGTATGAAACTTTCTCTTATGTATTTCTATGATATTTTTTCTCTGCAATGCCACAGGTCTGATCAAAATTGGATGTCCCAAGTGGAATTTACGGTAACTTCCCTAGAACTTGCTGATTTTTGGCCTTTCCAGGAGATCTCACTTGTATAGTATGCCCCACACAAAATAATTGATATAAAATTCTGAAACTCGCACCCAAAATAATAAAGACTGTCCAAGATCCAATGCAACCAGTCCCACGCAATTTGGATACTCTAGGAAGAAGTTATGATTGTTTTACTTGGAACACCTTCTTGAGACTAGTCAATAGGGCTAGTCAGATACCCCATCTTACACAGGGTGTATCTACAAATTTATGATGACCCAGAATCTCAACATTTTACCAAGGATACAATACTAATTTCTGTAAATGAACTCTAGATTTCAGGGTCTGAAATGTTACAGAAAAGTTTTTATAGAGAAAATTTCACAATGACTCATTTCAGGATGATTCCAGAACCCTGTCTTGTACAGGCTATATCTTCGAAATTATAAGGCCTCAGGAGATAAATTTTTAACCCAACGTACCTTGATCCGTATTCTAAATATCCTCCAAGTCGTTCCTTCTGAAACGTTGTAGAAAAAAAGTTATAGAGAAAATTCCACGGTGTCTCAGATGTAGCAGCGAAACCCCAAGACCTTGAGCTCTGATACCATATGTTAAGAACCAAACATCAATATAGCATAGAAAAACCTCAGGA
>ML777907.1:153128-164468 GCA_009831015.1 Picea engelmannii | reverse complement strand
ATGATTCAAAATGAAAATGTCTCCTTGGTATATATAGGAGACTAGGAGGTTTAATGGCCTAAAGCCGACATAAATAAAATAACATTACTAATCTAATATGCCCCAATTAAGTGGTAATGAGCCAATATTAGGGCTTAACATTTTCCAAGAGTGATGTAGATCCCAACCTTTACTACAAGGTTGAAGATGCTTTCCCATTTCTATTGGTACTATATGTGGATTACTTGTTTCTTACAAGGGATGAGAAGCTCATAGATGGGTGCAAGAGGGAACTCACTTCAGAGTTTGAAATGAAGGATCTAGGTTTGATGAAATATTTCTTGGTATTATAGGTGTGGTAAAGACCAGATGAAATCTTCCTCATCCCAGGAAAGTATACAGTTGAGATCCTGCAGAGATTCGGGATCATGGACTGCAAGTCCATGGCCACACCTATGGTTACAAATATGTGTTTTTTACTATATGTGCATTGGGTTGCACTATTCGTTGAGGCGCACCGATTTTACTACAAAATTATTTTTTTAAATATATAGTTTAATATGTGTTTTTACATACTAATTAAAAAAACACAGCGACAAAATTGAGGGAATTTCATTTTTCAAAATTCATTTGTTTATAAATGAAAACACTATTCATTAGTTCATTTCTCTGGTAGAATTTAGAGGGAATATTTATGGAAGAGAGATTTACCACAAAAGACTTTGGACTGGCTATATTTTTCTGAACAATTTTTTTTTGAAGAGATCCATAGAGCACATACAAATATGCAGAGAATAAATTTTAGGTATGTGATTTGATTCTACTGATCATTTCAATCTTTCTCTATTTGATTCACTCTATTTTCAATGTATATTAAAAAATTATGAGAGTTTCATAGTTACCTTCGATAATGGAAGTCGTGGGATTATTGTTTTTTCTTGTTCCTGTGTTTTTTTAAACAATATATTTTTATAGGGTTTATTTTTATAAGTAATAGACTATTTTTAGCGTTTATTTTTTATAAAATATATTTTTATAGGGTTTATTTGGTTTCATATCAAGCATTTGGTATCCATTGTGATGGTACCAGTCATTGTATCTAATCCCAAACCCTATCAAACATGTAGTTGTAAATGATTTTAAAAATAAAATTTAAGCGCTACGCAGTGCACACTGTACATGAAAAACACCTCGGTGCACATTGTACATGAAAATTTCTTCGGTGCTCAGTATATAGACAAGCTCACCAAGGCACAAATATCTATGTAAAGCACCGATTGGTCAAAAAAATAAATATTATTGATTTCTTATCATATGCATATGATTTAGTGGTGTCCAATGACTAATATTACATGTCAGTGCAAGTATAGTCTTGACATTATGGTGTGTTTTGTTTAATGAAGCACAAAAAAATATTAGATTGTACAAAAAATTCAAAATTTCTATTTATGATGATTCTTGGTTTTGTTATACAAGATGGATGATATAAGTTCAAGAAAACATCTTATTGCAACGAGCGCAATGGTAGCTCATCCTAAGAAGAGAGGTAGAGAATTTCTTTAAGTTTTATTAAAAGGTTAATATATAATTTGAAATATTTGTAAGTTTAAATCAAATATGTGTATTGGTTAGTGCATGTCATGCACAGAAAAAACTTGAAGAAACTCGATAAGATTTTTTGTAATCTGACTGCAAAAGAGTGTAAAATATTTATGAAAATGTTTCAAGGAGAGGAAGTAGGTGGGTCGAAAGGTAGTCAACATTAATTTTTTCTTTGATGTTTAAGAAAAACGAATTTCCTAACATTAATCGCTAACACGAATGTTGAAAAGAGAGGAAGCAGGTTGATCGAAAGGTAGTCAACATTAAGTTTTTGTTTGATGTTTACTAAAAATGAATTTCCTAACATTAATTGCTAACACATTTTAAACACTTGATTTAACTTTTTTTTAATGTTGTGCAACAAACGATTTTGAGGGAATGGAATCTTGTTTTCAAAGGTAAAAAATTGTTAAGGATGTAAATTATGATGATGACTTGGTCGTGAGTTCATCTCGAGTGGTGCTTGAAGTTAACAAGATGGGAAAAATGTTTTACATAGCTTTGATGGATATAGTGGAAAGAACTTATATACATCATTTCCACTTACAATACAAAAATCAATCCAATGACTCCAAGAATCAGGTTATACGTATACTACGAGAAGTGTTTATGAAGCCATGGTCAATGAGTTCCGTGAGACTAGTAATAGAAAAAACTTACAATAAAAAAAGAAGTCATATAAAAGGTATTATTACTAAACATTTTTTTCTATAATATGTTCCAATAATTACAAAATTAATTTGTTTTTCTATATTCACATTCATGCCCATTTAAGAAAACATTATTTTTCTTTTTCGTTTTTTAGGAAGATTATGAAAATTCCAAGTGAGAAATGATGGGAAATCCAATACATACCAATAGATATGTCCAAAAGAGTGTACAATGAGATGGTAAAATATGTTAGGGACATAACCCCTCACGTAGGTAGAATAATATATTTCCATGTAATAAAGGTCAATATTAATAAGGCCTATCAATAAGGAAGAATAAGTCCAATGTAAGAAGACCTAATATAAGCTTCCACTTATAGAAGGATCTTCTTATAGATGGTTCATTTGATAGACATATTTAGTATAAATAGGAGTTGAGGGTCTGAGAACTTTTGTCTTGGATATTATTGTAATAGAGCTATGCTCTCCTGGAGGTTGCCCCCTTGAAGAGGCAAGTGAACATTTATCTCATCTAATCAAAGTGCTCTTTTTGGTGTTATTCAGATATCCTTTTGGTATTATTGTGGTGTTGTTCTAGTTATATTGTTGTTCATCTTCCATTTCTATCTATTTATTTATGTTCTCCAAATTTTTTATATCTAGAATATTACAAGTGGTATCAAAGCACCTTCCTTGGTAGAAAATTTTGGGTTAATGTTTGTTTTTTCAGGGTAGAAACATATTCTGGCATCTTTAAGATATAAAGATGTGTCGTTACACGCATAAACCCGTGGTCAAGGATTCATACACGTAGGAAATACAAGTGGTACTTAAGCGCACATCTGTTGGCCACCCTTGTAACCCTTGTTAGTACCCCTTCAAGTGGTAGCGCATCAGACAACACTTGTATACAGATCAAACTATATCTCCTGAAGCCCTCCATAGATAAACCGATCGACCGTCTGATTTCTATACTGCCACCGAGAAAATCACTCGAGAAAATACTCTCTATTATATGGGTAGTCGGGTAGTACGACTAAGGGCATGGTCTAGCCTCCTTAGTTGGTACCCTGAGATATTGGGCCGAGTACTACTGTTAGAACCCATACGTATATTAGAGAGCTATAGCATAGGGAAAACCCTTATCCATAGAAACCTTGAATACCTAACCCTTGGGATGAAAACAAAGACATAAAATACAACATATATTGTGGCGCAACTATGTCTCCTACATTCGAGTTGTGAAACCACTACAAATTTATTCCTGTTAACCATTTGGGAATTTCATCACTAAAGTATTTGAGACCTATTTTGTTGGATTTATCTCTTCGCCCTTATCACATTCATACCTATCATTTTTCATAATTTCCTTTTTTATTGTGGACATGACCACCTTCCAACACCCTTATTTGGGATTTACCCCATTGTATTAAACTCGTTGCCCTGATCGTTGTGATACACTTCACCCATAACCCGTTTTCTGTGTGGTCCCACCCACCCCTTTTTGTGTTCCCTCTTCATCATGGCCCATACCTGTAGCCAAGACTTGGAAGCTCACTTCACTGCCTTGCACTCTAATTTCACAAAAACCCAACAAGAAGTGCGACAACTCAATGCCAATATTTCCACCATTAATCAAAATATGCATTCCTCCATCGTTCCCTCAATCGCGAAACTCAAACAAGAGATCAAACAAGACATTACTACAAAATTGAATCTGTCACTATCATGATCTGCACCAAGCTTCATATCATTGTAGATATTTCCTTATATCACCAACCTTTGCATACCGAAGGTAAAACTTCCTCCCATTCGCAGAATTTTTAGCCCCATCACTTTCAGCGTGACCTACACCTTCCGCGTGTGGATGTGACCAAATTTTATGGATCGGATCCCACTAGCTGGGTAACTCAAATGGAACATTATTTCTCTTTGTATGGAATTACAAATGAGTTGGCAAAACTCTGGTATGGTGTTCTCCATCTAGATCAAGAACATTGGAAATGGTGGAAACAGAGAAAAAAATCTCGCCAAGGGTATGTGACTTGGACACACTTTGTGGTAGAGCTTTATGAACTCTTTGAAACTAACACCAACCATTTAGTCCGTTTGACAAAGTTGAAACAATCTGGCACAATGGAAGACTTTATAGCTGCATTTGAGTGATTGAATTTTCATACAGAGGGCATGTTTGATGTTTTTTTTCTAGAATGTTTTATCAGTGGTGTCAAGGATGAGATTCATGCTCATGTCCTCATGGCTTGACCTCATATTTGGGTGGATTCTCCTAAAAGAGCTAAGGAAGCACAACAGGTTGTCTCTTCTCAAAACCACAAACTCTCCTTTATTCCTCGCACTAAACTAGTAACTCCCTCTCCTCCTTCTACTCCACTAAAGATCCAGCTATTGACTAGGGCCGAAATGGATAAATGACAACTCAAAGGCCTTTGTTATAATTGTGATGACAAATATGTTCCGGGACACAAGTGTAAGGAACAAAATACTTTTATGGCCATCTCGGAGGATGTTGAGGGTCCCCTTGTGTCTATGTCACCTAAACCCACTAACATAACCCCTCTCTTAGACCCTCCCAAAGTAGAACTGGTCATTTCCCTAAATGATCTCACCAGATTCTCTTCTCCCCAAACCCTCAATATAATTGGTTACATCAAGCATAGGAAGGTCATAATTCTTGTTGATAGTGGAAGCACCCATAATTTTATTCATCACCGCATTGCCCAAGAAACTAATTGCTATATCCATGAAGTCAATAATTTCCAAATCATGATTCCTAATGGTGGGTCCATGAAATGTGGAGGGCATTGTGAAATGTGTGTCTCCAAATTGGTGAATACCATCTGAAATCTCATATGTTTTCTATTGACATGGGTGGTTGTGACATTGTGTTGGGTGCAGAATGGCTAAGGAATTTGGGTCCCATTCTCATGTATTTTAAGGAATTAACCATGTGATTCGACGAAGAGGGCCAACAATATAAGTTCCAAGGCATCACCTCTAATTCCCCGAAGATCATTAGTTCCCATCGCATGGAAAAGCTTCTGAAAAAAGGTCATTATGGCATTAATTCCCAACTCCAATCCATACAAGCAACTAAGACACCCTTTGTGTCGCAAGACGTCCAATCCATCCTCTCTAAATATGAAGTGGTTTTTTCCACTCCCTAGGGACTCCCTCCTTCCCATGGTGTTCATGATCATTCCATTCCCCTTGTCCCAGGAATCCTTCCTCCCAATATCCATCCCTATCGTCAACCCTCTTCCCAAAAAAATGAAATTGATAAAATGGTTCAAGAACTTATCAACGCAGGTGTTATCTACCCTAGTACGAGCCCCTACTCTTCTCTAGTGGTCATGGTCCTTAAGAAAGAAGGTTCTTGGATCATGTGTCCTAACTTACACGCCCTCAAAAAACTCACCATTAAAGACAAATTTCCCATTCCTTTCATTGATGGCCTCTTGGATGAATTGAGTGGTACCCAGTTCTTTACTAAACTTGATCTTCATTCGGGATACCACCAAATTCATATCAAATAGGCAGACATTACTAAGACTTCCTTTAAAACTCATGAGGGCCACTATGAGTTTTTGGTCATGCGCTTTGGCTTGTGTAATGCTCCCTCCACTTTCAAAAGCCTCATGAATCATGTCTTTCGTCCTTTTCTCCATCATTTTGTCTTAGTTTTCTTTCATGATATCCTCATCTATAGAAACACTTGGATATACCATATTGCTCATGTGGATCAAGTTCTCCATCTACTCTCTCAGCACCAACTTTTCCTCAAACAATGTAAATATGCTTTTGGCACCTCAGAAGTCGAGTACCTGGGTCATCTTGTTGGAAAGGACGTCATCAAGGTGGATCCTAAAAAGATTTAAGATAAGCAATATTGGCCTCACCCAAAGACTCAAAATCTTGCGGGGATTTCTAGGTTTAACAGGTTATTATCCCAAGTTTGTTAATAATTATGGAAATATTGCAACACCTCTCACTGCACTCCTTAAAAAGAATTCTTTCACTTGGACTCCAAAAACTACTCAGTATTTTCAAACCTTGAAGATGGCCATGTGCACCACTCCAGTCCTAGAACTTCCCGATTTCACAAAGACCTTTGTCCTGGAATGTGATGCTTTCGAGAAAGGAATTGACATTGTCCTTATCCAAGAGGGTTGGCCTTTGGCCTTTACCAAAAACAACTATCCGAGATAAATTTGGGCAAATCAATCTATGAAAAGGAAATTTTGGCTATTCTGCATGCCGTGGATCTTTGGTGCCCTTATATATTGGGGAAACGCTTCCAAATTAAGATAGATCATCAAAGCCTCAAGTATTTTCTAGAACAACATCTTTCCTCCCCCGAGAAACAAAAATGGGTGACTAAGTTCTTTGGATATGATTATGAGATCATTTACAAGAAACACAAAGATAATGTGGTTTTTGATACACTTTCTAGAAAATATGAAGATGAAGGGTCCCTTTTTTCTCTCTCCTTCATTGTACCAGATTGGCTCCAAGATGTTCGCAAGGAATGGCTACACGATCCCAAAAGTTCGCATCTGATACAACAATTGCAGTTGAATTCTCTAGTTTCCTCAGGGTACTCTTAGATCAATGATGAAATTCAATACAAAGGTTGTTTGTATTTAAGTAAACACTCAAAAATTAAATCCATGGTACTTTCTGAGCTTCATGCTACACCCACATCTGGGAACTTCAGGTTTACCAAAACCTATGACCGGGTCAAATGTTTTTTTTTCTGGGATGGTATGAAAAACATTGTTCGTAATTTTGTGGCTGATGTGATGTGTGTCAACGCAACAAGGGTGAAACATTCAAATCTCCTGGCACACTACAACCGCTTTCAATTCCACCTGCTATTTTGCAGGATATCTCTATGGATTTTATTGTAGGATTTCCTAAACCGATAAATAAATCAATCATCATGGTGGTAGTTGACCGTCTTTCCAAGTATGCTCATTTTTGTGCTCTTCAACACCCATTTACAACATCCACTGTAGCTCAAATTTTCATGGATTAGGTCTTCAAGATTCATGGCATGTCGCATTATATTGTTTCTAATCGCGACCCATCTTTCACCAACAATTTTTGGCAAGAATTGTTCAAGCTACAAGGCACCCAATTGCATATCAACACACCTTATCTTTCCTAGACTGATGGTCAAACTGAAGTTGTCAACAAATGTTTGGAAACATATTTGAGTTGTTTTGCATCGGAAAGGCAGAATCAATGGGCTTAATGGTTACCACTAGTTGAATGGTGGTACAACACTTTGTACCATACAACTACCTGTCTGACTCCTTTTTAAGCAGTATATGGACAAAATGCACCTTCAGTTCTCTCATATTTTCTAGGTCTCTCGAAGGTCCAAGCAGTTGACAAAACTCTTACAGTTCGAGAGGTTATTCTCCATACCCTCAAAGATAATTTGTTCATGGCCCAGAATTTCATGAAGAAATAAGCAAATCATGGTCTCTCTTAACGTAAATTTGTAGAAGGGGATCAAGTGTTTATTCGATTGCAACCTTACAAGCAAAATTCCCTCAAGGCTGACCATTGTCAGAAAATGGTGTGCAAATTTTATGGTCCTTATACGGTTCTCAACCATGTGGGACAAGTGGCCCGTCAGTTATCTTTTCCCATTCATTCTAAGCTCCATCCTGTTTTTCATGTTTCATGATTAAAGAAGGTGATTGGAACTAAATGCCAAACTCAAAACAACCTTCCCGAGTTGGACAAAGAAGGATCTATTTGGGTACAACCACAACCATTTTTGGATCAACGTGAGCATCATCTACATTAGCGAACCATCAAGGAAGTGTTAGTCTAGTGGAAAGATACAACTCCAACATATACCACTTGGGAATCAACTACCATTCTGCAATAATTTCCCCATATCAAGCCTTGAGGACAAGTTTGTTTTAAGGGGGACGACATGTTATGGACTTAACCCCTCACGTAGGTAGAATAATATATTTCCATGTAATAAAGGTCAATATTAATAAGGCCTATCAATAAAGAGGAATAAATCCAATGTAAGAATACCTAATAGAAGCTTTCGCTTCTAGAAGGATCTTCCTCTAGATGGTTCTTTTGATAGACATATTTAGTATAAATAAGAGTCGAGGGTATGAGAACTTTTGTCTTGGATATTATTGTAATAGAGATCTTCTCTGTTGGAGTTTTCCCCCTCGAAGAGGCAAGTGAACATTGCTCTCATGTAATCAAAGTGCTCTTTCTGGTGCTATTCGTGTATCATTTTGGTATTATTGTGCTGTTGATATGGTTATATTGTTGTTCATCTTCCATTTCTAGCTATTTATTTTTGTTCTGCATACTTTTTTATATATGGAATATTACAAAAGAAATGAGCATAATTGTGTCATAGGAGGATGCATCCCAACAACAATGTGCATCAGAGGTATGTGATCATTCATTTATTCTTTTATGTACATTGAATTTATTTATCATATTAAATAATTATTTTCAATTTTTTTGTTGCATAAAATAAAACAAAATGGAACCCAATCAACACATAAGACAATACGACAACGAAATATTTTTTTTATTACAAAGTTTGTCAGTACTTAGGTTTTCGATATTACTTAAGTTTTCATATTTGTTGTGATCTTATATTTGAATAATTATTTTACATTGATCCATGGATGTCTACTAATAGGTGTGAAAGTTCAGAGAGAAGCACATAGAATAAATGGAACACAAGAATGCATGATCGATTGGGGTTTCAACTCCCGTCTAAGTATTAAATAGGTTACACAAATTACAACAACTATTCAACGGATCTATGACTCACTGCTCTTAACTAAAACTAAACTCAATGTGAACTGGAGTCTAACTCCACTAAAATCCGTGAGCTGGTAAACAACTTGACAGGTAGGTGGAAAGATGGAGATTATCTCCAACACCCCCCCTCTAATATCAGTTGTAAATACATCAACAATTACAATGTTCAAATGGTTTTGAATGACCACAAACCTCCATGATGAGGAAATTGATTTAATTGCACACACTTGCTTGGGATTTATTCATTATGAAATTCATCCTTGAACTTACTTTTGTACCTACATATTGATCATTTATGTCCATATAAAAAACAATCCATCCACCGAGATACATGGGTACCATCCGTTGTACTCACTAATTCTGTAGGAATGCATTTCACCTATATGGCTCATCAAACACTAAACATACTTTGGTCCCTCACTCTGATATTACTATCTCGCATTTCCCCTTCTTAATCAAAGAGAACTTCTTCGACTCACTGATCAGGGGATCAAATTTTGCTCGATTTTCAAAGTGCTCGGAATGCGACGAAAATAGTTCCATTGCGTCCGTCTCGTCTTCCTGATTCCGGTGGTATATTTACTTTCTCAAATGGAGTCCGTATGGAGAAGATATCGCGATCTGTTCGCCAAGCCAAACAGGCAAAAATTTGATGCTGACTGTACCTGTCCGTACAGTCCGTACGGTCTGACATGGTAGGTCCGTACAGACCGTACGGTGGTGACATGGTAGATGCTGATTGGTCGATTTTTGGTGATTCGGATGTTGACACGTGTCCTTGGGTGGCCACTAATAGGAGGACACGTGGCCCAATCCAAGGGTGCCACATGTCACTCACTGGTTGGATAAGGAGTTCTATATACAAAATGTTGGAGGCCATGGGATTCGACCCCCAGACCTCTCCTCCACATAGTGCCTTTACAAACTCCAATAACCAACTTGCCACCGTTTATTCCTTGTAATGAATACAGATTACATTGTATTTGAGTTTGGTCATAGTATTAAATGGAAAGGGGGCGGGCCGAGGCTTAGCCCCGACCCATGGTTCCATTGAACAACACATATAACCATGTATTATCATTGTAATGACCGCGCGTGAATCGTATACCATATATATAACATATATATCATTGTATATGCCACTCAATTGTATATGCGCGGGGTTTGGAACGTGGCCCGTGGTTTTTACTATTTGCATATGCCCATGAGTTGGGGGTGTGGAGGGGGTTACACGGTTGTGTAACCAACTAACCACCTATTTGCTAGAACCACGGTCATATGCGCCATACGCCCAGGTGCCGAGGCGGTTAGGGGATGGTGTGCCCTTAACCGTTCTACGGTTTGCACCATTGGCGCGGTTGCGCCCGGTGCTGGGTTTTTGCGCTTAAAAGAGCGTGTGAGCCAGGTTCATTCAAGGAGGGTGCGAATTGTAGAACCAGAGACAACAAGCTTGAAGGAAGGACTTCCAGGAGGCCTATCTTTCTCATTTTTCGACCAATTGAGGTGCCGAAAGAGCCCAGACAGGGGTTTTGGGACGCTGGGAAGCCATTGGAGCAGTCGGTTTGTCAGTTTGATAATTGCAAGACATGTTTTGAGCACTTTGAGAAATTAATAATAATGATCCATTGGAAGTTGGACCAAGAGATGTAGCCCATAAGAGGGGTGAACTCCTTTATCAATTGTTGTGCATATGTGTTTATGTTCAATGTTTATGATGATGTCTATGTGTAATTTGCATAAGTAATCCTTTAATTTATGTGTTGCAAACTGATCCATTTTCTTTAAACACATAACATTTCACTTGCAATAAGTTTTCAAGTTTTTCAAGTCTTCTTCAATTTTTAGATCAAGTTGGTATCAGAGCACTGGTTTTAAAGACTTGATTGTTTGCAAGTTTTGTTTTTGATGCTCACAAGGTTGAAACTCACAAGAGGAGAAGGTCAACTTGTGGAGCCAAGTTCTTATCCGACAAGGAGGAAGCAGTTTCATTCACCGCAAGTTGCAGAGAGACATTCACCAAGCATGGCTCATGCAGAATATCATGAACGTGTTCTGGCTGAAGAAGAAGATCGCAGGAAGACTATCATACAGTTGAGAGATATGATGAAGGTCATGATGGAACAGAGCATGATGTCGCAGGGTGAAGGCTCTAACCCTTCAATGCATAAGGGAGGCGGTGGTGACAAGACTCCAAACAGAGATGGAGGGAATGGTGCTTCTCCACCACCCTCTCCTCCATCATCATCATCTTCTTCTTCTTCTTCTTCTT
>ML777907.1:134294-150180 GCA_009831015.1 Picea engelmannii | reverse complement strand
TGATTATCTTTATGTTGTGGTTGATCATTTTAGCAAGATGTGTATTTTGATGCCTTGTACTAAGCAGGTAACAGCAGAACAAACGACACAGTTGTTATTTCAAAATGTTTGGGTGCATTTTGGTTTGCCCAAGTCCATTATTTATGATCGGGATTCTCGATTTGTTGGAAGCTTTTGGTCAAGTTTGTGGGCACTCATGGACACCAAGCTAAAAAAGAGCACATCTTTTCATCCGTAGACAGATGGTCAGATAGAGGTGGTGAATCGTACAGTGGTACATCTTCTTTGTGCTTATTGCAGTAAGCATCCTAAGCTTTGGTATGAACATTTGCACTACGTTCAGCATGCGTACAATCGAGCTAAGCACTCTTCGACGCAAACGTCGCCATTTGAGGCATGTTTTGGCTATTTGACCAAATTGCGTTTAGATTTTATCTTTGGGAAAGATATTGTTGTTGATGGGCAATATGATATTGATCGGGCAGAGAAGTTCATTGAACAAATTCAGTCGATACATCAGGTGGTGCAAGAGCAGTTGGAAAAGAGTCAGGCCAAGTACAAAACGAGACATGACAAGCATCGTGTTGATCACAGTTTCGAAGTTGGTGATGAAGTGTGGCTTTACCTCAGCAAGGAGAGGCTTAAAGGAGAAGGTGAAAAGTTGAAACCAATTCGATATGGTCCCTTCAAGATTGTTGACAAGATTGGTAACAATGCCTTTCCTTTAGATTTGCCTCCTTATATGCAGATGTATGCAGTTGTTAATGTTGAGAATTTGAAGTTGTATGAGCCTCCATTGACTGATGATCTAGGAGAGCATGTTCATATTCCTTCCATAGATGATTTTTCTCCAGAGTATCTAACAAAACTACAGGAAGACACCATCCTTGACAGGAGAATGCGAACTTTGAAGCGAGGAAATGTGGAGTATTTGCGAGTTGGTCTTAAAGGGACGAATCCAAGCAAAGCCAAGTGGATTGAGGTTGGAAGGGTGAGGGAACTATACCCTCATCTTCACATAGACTGAGATAGTCTTTTGGAGGTCCAAAAGCTTCCCAAGGGGAGGTGTGATCAGGGGATCAAATTTTGCTCAATTTTTAAAGTGCTCGGAAGGCGACGAAAATAGTGCCATTGTGTCTGTCTCGTCTTCCTGATTCCGGTGGTATATTTACTTTCTCAAACAGAGTCTGTATGGAGAAGATATCGCGATCTGTTCGCTAAGCCAAACAGGCAAAAATTTGATGTTGACTGTACCTGTCCATACAATCCGTACAGTCTGACGTGGTAGGGTCGTACAGACCGTACGATGGTGACGTGGCAGATGCTGATTGGTCAATTTTTGGTGAGTCGGATGTTGACACGTGTCCTTGGGTGGCCACTAATAGTAGGACACATGGCCCAATCCAAGGGCGTCATGTGTCACTCACTGGTTGGCTAAGGAGTTCTATATATAAAATTTTGGAGGCCGCGGGGTTCGACCCCCGGACCTCTCCTCCACATAGTGCCTTTACAAACTCCAATAACCAACTTGCCGCCGTTTATTCCTTGTAATGAATACGGATTACATTGTATTTGAGTTTGGTCATAGTATTAAATGGAAAGGGGGCGGGCCGGGGCTTAGCCCCGACCCATGGTTCCATTGAACAACACATATAACTGTGTATTACCATTGTAATGACCGCGCGTGAATCGTATACCATATATATAACATATATACCATTGTATATGCCACTCCATTGTATATGCGCGGGGTTTGGAACGTGGCCCGTGGTTTTTACTATTTTCATATGCCCACGAGTTGGGGGCGCGGAGGGGGTTACACGGTTGTGTAAAAAACTAACCACCTATTTGCCAGAACCACGGTCATATGCGCCATACGCCAAGGTGCCGAGGCGGTTAGGGGCTGGTGCGCCCTTAACCGTTCTATGGTTTGCACCGTTGGCACGGTTGCGCCCGGTGCTGGGTTTTTGCGCTTAAAAGAGCGTGTGAGCCAGGTTCATTCAAGGAGGGTGCGAATTGTAGAACCAGAGACAACAAGCTTGAAGGAGGGACTTCCAGGAGGCCTATATTTCTCATTTTTCGACCGATTGAGGTGCCGAAAGAGCCCAGACAGGGGTTTTGGGACGCTGGGAAGCCATTGGAGTAGTTGGTTTGTCAGTTTGAGCATTGTAAGACATGTTTTGAGGACTTTTTGAGAAATTAATAATAATGATCCATTCGAAGCTGGACCAGGAGATGTAGCCCATAAGAGGGGTGAACTCCTTTATCAATTGTTGTGCATATGTGTTTATGTTCAATGTTTATGCTGCTGTCTATGTGTAATTTGCATAAGTAATCCTTTAATTTATGTGTTGCAAACTGATCCATTTGCTTTAAACACATAACATTTCACTTGCAATAAGTTTTCAAGTTTTTCAAGTCTTCTTCAATTTTTAGATCACTCACCACCAAGCTTAGATACAAGTACACCTACCACCCTCATATCTACATTGGTGGTTGATTCCACAACTTGATGTGACATCCAGTCTATGCATGAGAAGGATACAAGCTACATGATCACATATTGATCTAGGTAGGCCTATCTCACTAAGGCTTATGTAAACATTTGGGGACAACTTTCCTATGGCAGGGATTACAACTTGGACAAAATAACTATTCAGGTGTTCGGTACAACCAATCATGCACCCCTGGAACACATATGCATCTTAATTCAAGTACAACAACAAGCATCCATGTGATTTACTAAATTCCCAAAAATCTCATTACATTCTTCCAAAACATTATTATCACTCATGTGATCAATTTTTCCATGACTCTATGGCAACAATTTTACCATAACGTTATGGAAGCTGCAACTATATAGACACCAATCAAGTTCATTTATTTCAAAAAATTCAAATACCAAAGAAATTAATAATAACCATTGCAAAACCAACAAATGAAACAAAAACAAACACAAGAAAATGAAATGGTTTCTGCAATCTCGGCCTCTAGGAACAACATAAAAAAATATCTATCAAATCTCTACGTGGTTTATTTATTTCTTGCTCCTCTCAGCTCAGGCTGCTCCCGGTAGATAAAACTGGGCTTCTCTCCACTCTGTGAAGAGGCTTACAGTTCCCCTTTACTCTTCTATTTTTCATGATGAACTACATGAACTCCCCGATGTTATAATTGCAAATGCAGAAAACACAATCACACAGATTATAAACATAGATATTTTACATGGTTCACCCAAACGTTGGGCTACGTCCACCAAGAAGAGGTATTAGTTGTCTTATTATTCAAATCATGGAGATTACAACATCTCACTCACACTCATCATCTGCCTCTACGAGATTACATGAAATTATATCAATGTACATTAGAAACTTATTATTGAATGTGCTCATAACCAAATTCCAACTTAGTCTAATTTAGTTACAACCAATGCTGAATTATAGGATCTAAGATCCTAATCTTGGGAAATTTGTTGTCATCGTTTAACAATATCCACCTTGACAACAATTAACTTGATACCTTTCTCCTTATTTTGTTCATCACCTTTTCTGCAAGCCAAGAGAAACCAAACACCATCGTATCTTCTCTAACAGTACTGGTTTTGTGAACATGTATGTGCAGTTCTCTTTTGTACACACTTTCTCAAGAGAGATTCCACCTACATCGATGACCTATCTTACAAAATGGTACTTGATAGGTATATGTTTTTTTTTACTTTGATAGGCGAGATTCTTAGCCAAGTGATTAGAACTTTGACTATCAAAAAGTAAGTTTACTTTGTCCTGCATCCTTCCAAACTCACCAAACAAACATTTCAACCAAACGGCCTCTTTGCAAGCATGTGAAGCAGCTAAATATTTTGCTTCTATAGTGGATAAAGAAAACATGTTCTATAGCTTTGAAATCCAACTAATAGCTCCACCTGCAAGAGTAAAGACATACCCTAAAGTCGACCTTCTCTTGTCCAAATCACCTGCAAAATTAGAATCAACATATCCATAGACTAACTCGTGACCACTGTTATAGGTGATACAATAATCACTTGTGCCCCTCAGATATTGAAGCACCCATTTCACTGTTGCCCAGTGTTGTTTACCTGGATTTTCCATATACCTGCTGACAAACCCAACTACAAGTGAAATGTCGGGCCTTGTACTAACCATCACATACATTAAACTTCCTATTGCATTAGCATACGGTATTCAACACATATATTCCTTTTCTTATTTTGTACTAGGACATAAACTTGAAGAAATATTAAAATGGGAAGCCAAAGGGACTGATACTGGTTTCACATCATTCATACCAAACCTCAAAGTATCTTCTCAATACACTTCTGTTGTGACAACCAAATCTTACCATTCCTCCTGTCTTTGAATATCTCCATGCCCAAAATCTTCCTTGCTACACATAGATATTTCATATCGAACGTCCTAGCCATATGAGCCTTTAACCTGTTGATCTCAGTTATGATTTTTCTTGCTAAAAGCATAAACTCAACATACAATACTAAGATAATGAATATGCCATTATTCAATTTCTTAAAGTAGACACAATGATCATACTCACTCCTTATATAATTCTGGTTCACCATGAAAGAATCAAATTTCTTGTACCATTGTCTAGGCGACTGCCTCAGACCATACAATGATTTCTTGAGCCTGCAAACAAATTTCTTGTTGTGATTTTGAACAAACCCTTCAGGTTGTTCCATGTAAATTTCCTCATCCAAATCTCTATGTAAGAAATAAGTATTAACATCTAGTTGCTCCATATCCAAATCAAGTAATGCAACTAATGCTAACACAATTTGAATTGAAACAGACTTAACAATTGGTGAAAAAATCTCATGAAAGTCAATACCTTGTTTCTAAGAATATCCTTTCGCAACTAGCCTTGCTTTGTATCTTTCCACCTTATCATCAACACTCTTCTCCAACTTGTAGACCCACTTGCAACCTACAGTTTTTCCGTCTCTTATAAGTTATACTAGGTCCCATGTGGTGTTCTTCTCTAATGCCTTCATTTCATCATTCATTGCTTCTTTCCATTTATCACTGTTAGAACCTTTCATATCTTGCTGATAGCACGAAGGTTCATCATCATTAGTACTCAAATAAACTGACGAAACAAAATCATCATACCTTCTTGGAGGATTTCTGACCCACTTAGATCTCCTTAGGGAAGTTTGTGGCTCATCCACATTCTATTGATTGTTATCATCAACCATGTCTTCCTCTGTAAGAAATTCTTCATGAACATCTTCAGAAACTTGTTCATGTTCACTTTCATTTGTATTTGAACTAGTTTCAAACTGAATCTGTTGATACCTAGGTACTTCTTCCTATTTCATTTGAACATCTGCATCTGATTTGATGAGAGATGATTCATCAAATATTACATCTATGTTAATGGTGATCTTGTGGGTAGTAAGATCCCACAACCTGTACCACTTAAGACCATCACCATATCCAACAAACATAAGCCTTTTTTATTTTGGATCTAATTTAGAACATTGATGTTTCAGAATTAAATCATAGGCTTCACAACCAAAAACTTTAAGATTAGAATAATTACAAGGGTGACCTTTCCATACCTCTTCAATAATATTTCACTCTATTGTTGTTGATGGTGATTGATTCACCAAATAGCAAGTTGTAGTTACTTCTTTTGCCCACAATTCCTGCTGCAATTTGGCATTACTATGCATACTCCTTTCTCTCTCAAGAAGAGTGTTGTTCATGCATTCAACAACTCCATTTTGTTGAGGAGTATAGGCAGTGGTTTTATGCCTATCAATCCCAAACTCCTTGCAATAGTTCTCAAATTCCATTGACGTAAATTCACCACCATTATCAGTTCTTAAACATTTAATGGACCTGCCAGTGCTCTTTTCCGCTAAATCTCTAAACTGATTGAAAAATGTAAATACATCAGCCTTACTCTTCAACATATAGACCCAAACCTTCCTAGAGAAATCATCTATAAAAGTTACAAAATATGATGATCCTCCATATGAAATAGTAGGGGATGGTCCCCAAACATCAGAATGAATATAATCAAGGATTCATTTACTGGTATGTCTTTCGGTTTTAAATCTCTGCCTTGTCTGTTTTCCATAAATACAGTGCTTGCAAAAATCTAACTTTAAAGACTTTAGACTAGGAAGTAACTTGCGATCAGATAATACCTTTAATCCTTGTTCGCTCATATGGCCCAACTATTGATGCCACAGTCGAACATAATCATTATCGTTCTCAGATACCGTTGTCGCATGATCTGACTCGGTTCTTCCTTCTAACAGAAACAAGTTACCAACCTTCTTTGCTTTCATAACTAGTAGGATTCCTTTGTAGACCTTCATAACTCCACCTTGAACAATACTCTTATATCTTCTAGTGTCTAAGAATCCCAAAGAAATTAGGTTCTTCCTAAGATCAGGTACATGTCTCACATCAGTTAGTATTTTAACAGTTCCATCAAACATCTTAATTCAAATGCTACCAATTCCCACAACTTTACATGAGATAGCATTTACCATGTAAACTATTCCATCATCTATAGACTGGTAAGTAACAAACCAGTGTCTATGAAGACACATGTGATTTGAAGCACTGAAATCTAGTAACCATTGTTGATCATGACGTCAACCAATACTAATTGATAAAACTTCATTAGTCATACCTGAACCTGTTGCTGAACCTATTTTGGTTGCATTTGCTTCCTTCGTCTCTTTTGGAGGGTCTTCTTTGGAGGCTTGTTGTCGCTTCCAACAATGCTTCTTCAGGTGTCCAAATTTGCCACAAAACTAGCACTTAAGCTTGCTCTTCTTTCCGTTCAACTTTGACCGAGAGAAATCCCTCTGACCATGTCCTCTTTCTTTAGGTCTTCCTCTGACCATCATCGCCTCTGATGTAGAGGTTTCTAGATTAGATTTCTTCCTTGTTTCCTCAAAGAGTAAATATTCAACAATATCATCAAACTCTATACTTTCTGTTGAACTGAAACTAATAGAGGTACCAAAATGATCCCATGATATGGGAAAATAACACAATAATGTAATTGCCTTATCTTCAAATTCGAATTTCACTCCCATGCTAGTCAAATGAACTAAGAGAGTATTAAAATTATTTAAATGATCAACTATTTTCGTACCTTCCTTCATGTGTAAACTATACAATTTCCTTTTCAAGAAGATCTTGTTCATCAAGGATTTCGTCATATACAAGATTTCCAGCTTCGTCCACAAACCGGCTGCTATCTTCTCCGAGACAATGTTGAAAAAAACATCATTAACTAAACACAGGCGTATCACACTCAATGTTATCGCATCGATCTCATCCTAGTCTTCATCTATTATGGTTGCGGGTTGTTTTTCTTTTCCCAAAAGAGCCTTCACCACGCCTTGTTGCACGATAGGATCGTGCATCTTGATCTTCTAGATCTCGAAATTATTCTTTCCATTGAACTTCTCGATTTCAAATTTGGCACTCTGAGTTTTCTCCATTAACAGAAGAAAAAAATTTCCAAAAAACATTTACTTATAAAACCAAGGCCCGTTAAGAAAAAATATGTGGAAGAATAATGATATAAACTCAACAGATTTAATAAAAGAGTTTAATAAAAAAACCTTTTACTAACCTCTCCTTTTATTTAAAAATAAAAATAAAAAATCACCCTTTTAAAAACCCTCCACCTTTTACATATTATATTTAATTCCAAATATAATACCTTTTAAAAACAGCCTCCACTTGACTTGTCTTGTTCACGTTTTATGCATACACGTCATACCACCTTTTAATACTTAAAATGATTCACGTTTTATGCATACACGTCATACCACATAAAAAAAAAAAAACTTTAATACGTTTCAAACCATGGATCGACGCTCCCTTCAATCAGCACTCCTACACTCCTTGACACCCAGCGCCGATCAGTGCTCCTACACTCCTTGAATCCCAGCACTGAATTGAAAATTGGCTCCTTCCGGTCCTCGTTTTATGGGCAAAGATTCAGCTCCTCCTCCACAATTTTGGCAATGCAGATGACCTCATGGATCTCCAATACTTGCTCTGATATTACTTGTTATAATTGCAAATGCAGAAAACATAATCATATAGATAATAAACACATAGATTTTAAGTGGTTCATCCAAATGTTGGGCTACGTCCACCAAACAGAGGTATCGATTATCTTATTATTCAAATAATGGGAATTACAACAACTCACTCATACTTATCATCTGCCTCTATGATCTTAAATTAGAAACTGGCATGAAATTATATCAATGTAAATTAGAAACTGATTATTAAATGTACTCATAACCAAATTCCAACTTAGTCTAATTTAGTTACAATCAATAGTGAATTATAAGATCTAAAATCCTAATTCTAGGAAATTTGTTGTCACCGTTTAACACCCGAGACTCAATAACAGAAAATTGTGCGACTAAATTTTGACTCTCACAGCCAAAATATATGATCTTTGCATTTAAAAAAAATCAAAACAGATTCCAATTATTCAGTAGCATTCACCAAATGACACCTTACAAGTGGAATAACACTATGATTGTCAATTTCAATCATATTGAAACCCTGGCGGAACTTGGTGCTATTTTGCCCCACAATGTTTCAATGGCATTCACCAAGGCAGACGAAACTCACGTTCTGTGTGTAGATGCACTTTGGGCCAAAAAGTATGCATATTTATGCAACAATAGACATTGCCATGGTCTAAACAAATGAAATGATGCCCAAAACAAGTGAACGGGACTGTCGGACATTCATATGGGCACTTGTTGCACGACTAAACATTCAATAGGAGATCCAAACTTCAATCTCGCATCTTACCAATGCTTGCAGCCATAATGTTCTAGCATACCACTCGCAGTGGGTTTGATTAGGTTGGACGAATCAACAGGATAAAACGAAGATTCCTCCCCAAAAATGAATTTACGACGCCCTTCTAAGCCATGCCTTGGCTCAGGGTGTAATGCTTAAAACGCTCAATCTTTGGCCACCGCATAGGAAATGTAGCCACAATGGAGCCTCAACCAGGCCTGCCTCCTTTTTTTTTTTTAATGGAGAGGTGGTTGCAATCCAATCAAAGGTGGACAAGTGTCCTCTCTTTTGTCGTCGATCTTCTAATAGATCAACTCTTCTGGATAACTTTCCTTCAATTTTCTATAGATCCAATCGTCCTTCTGGCGAGAAAATGTTACCTCCTCGGATCAACTGCAGTTTTTCTCTCCAGTCTATGAAGAGGCTTACAAATCATGCTCTCCAATGGAGCTCCTAATCCAATGCACTTAGATCTCCTCGGCCTCTTCGATCTCCTATCAGAATTGCAGGTTAAAAGATGTTTTACTCTCTACAACACGAGATCCACACAAATTGCGAGCACTCAAAAGATTCTCAGCAGAAATAGCTCGAGGAAGAGAGAATATCGAAAACAAATGATCAATGCCCAGCACAAGCGATCTTCCTCCAGGAGGAGAGGTTTCCTTTGACCAATAATATCGCTCCTCTTATCTACCTTAATAATGCGCTTCTAGACTTCTCTGGTTTGGGTTGCACAGATTTAGAAACCAAATCTGCCAGCGTGCAGATTTACAATCCCACCATTCCTTTCAAGAGATAACAATCAAAATTCGATGGGAGGTTCTACCCGCATCTTTCCTCTCCGACAAACACAACAAAAGTTCCTCACAAAAATGGCACTAGGATTCCAAATTTCGGATAAACTAAACTGGTTCTTCTCTACTCTCCTTGAATCATCTAAACTACACTACAAACAACAATTCTTCTCTACCTCTCTACTACTATTCCTACGCCTAAGCACACGCAGAGCTATAATCTCAGGTTCTTATCTTCCTGGGCTCCTCTCGTGAGAGAGTCACACCTATCCAATCTGCTTTGATACCATGTGAAAGTTCGGAGAGAAGCAGAGAGAATAAATGCAACACAAGAATGCAGGCTACATTGGGTTTCAACACTAGTCTAAGTATTAAATAGGTTACACAAATTACAACAACTGTTCAACGGATCTATAACTCACTTCTCTTAACTAAAACTGAACTCAATGTGAAATGGAGTCTAACTCCACTAAACTCCGTGCGTTGGCAAATATCCTGATAGATAGGTGGACAACTCGAGATTATCTCTAACAATAGGTGCTAACATGCGCTAACATACAAATAAGAGCCAACTCAACAATTTATCAACATTGGGTTAACTGAGGGTTGTGATTCTATGTTGTAATGTCAAGGTTTAGTTGAACCATTTGTAAGTAGATATGTTGCTTACCTTCTCTTGTTTTATAATTAATGAAACAATAAGAAACCTTTGTATTAATTATATCAACTATACTTTTTCATGAGGTATTAAACATGCAGGAAACAAAGTATGGAGAGGATACAACCTAAAATATTGTGATATTCGACATGAGGCAAGGCTTCAAAATGATGTCTATGGTTTATGAATCAATAACTTCTATGGTACACTTTTTTATTTATGTAATCTTGTATATTCTACTATATTATAAAACTAGATTTACTTATTATGATTTATTTCTGTGTTTGTAGATGGAACATAAGTGGTTGGAACATCAACGAGAAGTCGAGAAAGAAAACATTTCTTTAGATAACCAAGGTATAATATCGCCTACAAATAATAAAGAAATGAGGGGTGCACACAACTCGAGCAATGACAGTAGTTCAAGTGATGAATGACTATCAACATAATTGAATGTTGTTGCAAGTTGTATGTAGTTTTGTAATATGGGTTTGTAAAATTTAGGGATATGTTTGTTTAATGTAGTGAACATAGCATGAGGACATATTACCAATAACTATAAAAATTACATATTGGTTCCATTTTGATTATTGTCTCATTTACGTTGTCCCATTTTGTACATGACCGTGGGTCTGTTATTCATATCTAATAAAATGGGTTTGTTATTTTATTGCATTGTCAAATGTTGTGAAATGTTGCATTAAGGTATTAATCTTTTCATTATGCCAAAACACAATAACAAAAATATAAAAAACAATATGATAATAAACAATATTTGTAAAAAATCCAATTAATTAAAATATATACATATCGGTGCATTCTTTTGAACTCACAAAATGGTGCCTTAAATAATATAGACATTGATGATTTTTAAGGGGTTATACACACTAGTGTATATTAATAATACTAAAGCACCAGTAAATATTAATTTTACAAAATCAACGGTGTATAAAATGTGTGATAATATATATTGTTTTCGAATTATACAGTGGACATGTGATAAATACACATAATTTATTTAATTATATTAACATCACTTGTGCTTTAAAAAACTTAAATGCACCAGTGCACTTAATAATACAAATGCATTCGGGTGTTATATTTGGTATACACAACGAAACAAACATAAAGTACGAGCGCACCAAATTTGCATACAACAAAATGGGAATCTGATGCATAATAATCATAATCGACCTGGTGCATTTGTTTCATATGTAAGCATCGGGCAAGTAATGTAATGGAGAACATGTGCGATTTTGTCTTATGTACACATTGGGGCATTTCATGCAATGGTTGTCGGTGCAGTTTTGTTTTATGTCCAAACCGAGAATTTATGTAATGACACACTAATTATTTTTTTGGTTTTATGTATGTTCCGAGAAATTTGGTGTGAGGTTGTTTTGGTGCCTTTTATATTTGGGTATGCACTGGGAAATTTTATTTAATGGATCACTGGTGTGTTTTGACAATAAAAGAAATGAAAATAAAAACATATGTTACAACCTCCGCCCACTCATTTTTATTTTAGTTATATGGAACATCTGTTAAAAGCTTTGAAAAAACTTGTCCAACCAATAGAGGAGGTCGTAGTGGAGTTTTTTTTGGAAAATTTGCTAGATTTTGTGACACTAAAAACCTCTGCTAGAAAGTATTCTCCTTGTAGTGGCTACTGATTAGAGATAAATTATGCATGTGTCATGATAATAAGGGATAGGAACCTAATGTCCTTTGCACCAAATGCATCTATATGCAACCAACTACTAGCAATTTGAAAGTTCATAGTAGAAACAATATCCGAATTGACATATCTCTACACATATTATAGTTGGATCTCTCTTGCAATGCAAGGTAGGATATCAGGGAACTAGGACCAAACCTCCCCCCTTCTTGAAAAATCTATGATAAAATAACACCCTTCTCCATGGGTTAATACGACAGATCAAGACCATCCTTCAATGCATATTTATCATGATCCCAACAATGGATCAACTACTATAAAAGGGAATAGCTCCCCTTTAGGGATGTATCCTCCTTATAAAAATTGAGGAGGAAAACATTAATCAAAATGGAATGAGTCTGAGGTGCAATAGATCGAAGGATCCTGTCCCTCTCTCTTGCTTCCCACTCATATATAAAGGTGTACATGTCAACCTACTGTTGTTGCTCCTGCACTCATTGTTGTCATTTGTGATTCACATACAATTTTTTTTAGAAACATATATATACATAAAACAAATTGAAATTATAAAACTCATACATACATAGGCATCTTTTATTTATCAAAAACCAAAATTTATTTTGTTTATAAAAAAATATGTGTTAAAGTAACCAATGTGTCTTTAATAGATAATACACAATGTGATTGGTTCACTCTATCATAAAACAAGCACCACAATTTTCACAACGCTCCATGTTATTTGGTGTGTTGATGATATTTTGGTCATGAAACACACCACTATGTTAATTTTTTTATATGTGGTGCGATGCGCTACACCACTCTGGGTTATTCCCCATAATGCATTGATTTGCAGTGGCTCGTTTAAAACAATACACAACATGATCCGGATTTTATGAGAAAAATAAAATGAATACAGATTACTAAAATATGCTAAACACATAATAACAAAGATACAATAAAACTGGCTTCTATTGAATAAGGAAATAAGTTGAAACTGTAAAATGCAGCGGAAAATAAGCTTGTTGAAATGGTGACAGCTTATCTTTGAGAAGATATGTGACATATGTACTCATTCACAAAAACATCATTACAATGAGGCTTTGAAGGAGTTTTGACAATAAGAATGAATTCCAAAACCCTAGACATCCAAAAACCTAACCCTAGGAGATTAAGCACCAAAAGTCATGTTGGCCCCGTTCAGGTAAGTTAGTACATCAACTTCTCGAGGTCGTAACTTTTGCATACGATCTTTGTTTTAGGTGGACGATAGCCCGTTGGAAAGTTCTACTTGAGAATTATTCATTTCTCCATCAGACTTTGAATCCATCACTAGTTTGAGTATGGAGAGCCCTAAAAACATTGTTTTAGTGCCTCAAAATGGCCCTAGAAGTCAGGAACCTGAAAACTAGGAAAAAACTACCAAACTGAAAAATTGCCAAAATGAATCAATTTGAATAGGTGGGAGGCCACTGAAATCCATCTCGATCAATCATCCCCTATTAGGAAGCAATGGTATCCATTGCGTTGAGTTCCCCCATTAGATGAGGAATTTTTTGTTGAATTTGTCCCCTCGTGAGCCACTTGTGTTGGTGCAAGAGTTTCTCTTCTTTGACAACTTGATAAAGCTGGATCCTTTGCTGTCAAGTGACCTTGACCTATTTTTCCACAATCTGATCACTGGATTCCTGTTGCATGCAATCAAATTTGAGCTATGTTGGTGTCAACTTTTATTCTATCTCTAAGGTGTCCAATAATGGTGGGAAATATGGCCGAAGGAGAGCCACATTGAACACTGGGTGAAGCCCAAGGAAAGGGGGAATGTAGAGTTCAAAAGAATTGTCACCCATAGATTTGGTGATGGTGTAAGGTCCCATAACGAAGTGGGGAAAGATTTCAATGGGGCCCTGTAAGGAAATATTTCTATAAGTGCAACGAAACTTTGTCTCCTGCTTGAAACTTATGTCACACCCGATGTTGATCATGGCGTTTCTTGTACTTAGCATTGGATTTCTATAAAATATCCTGAACCTGTTGAAAGATGTGATGGATCCACTCAATGAATTGGGTGGCTTTGTCAACTTTAGTTTTAGCAGGGGATGAGTCGGCCGAGGTGACCACAAGGGGTAGTGAAACATCCATGGGTCCCAATGGTTGGAATCCCAACCCCACCTCAAAGGGACTGTGGTCAGTTGAGATATGTAGGGCTCGATTGTAGTTGTGTTGAACATAGGGAAGACTCTCATCCCAGGTGCGAGGGTGATTGGGATTGTACTTACGCAGGATATGCATGATCATCTGATTGACGAACTCATTTTGGCCATCTGTCTAGGGGTGGAAAGCAGTGGATTTGGTGAGTTTGGTTTCCAGTCGTGACCAAAGGCTCGACCAAAATTTGTTCAGGAACCGACTATCCCGATATGAGACAATGGTTTGTGGGATTCCAAAATGTACCCATACTCATTCAAGGAAGAGCTCGGCAGTGAAATCTGATGTGATTCGGGTAGTGGACTAAGCTTCAGAGCATGAACCTACGATATAAATTGGGAAGGCCCGAGAAGCTCCGAAGCTCAGTGAGTGTGGTTGGGGCTGGTCAATCATGGATGACCTATATATTGGTTGGATCCACATGTACACCATGTTGATCAATGATGTAGCCCAGGTAATGTATCCAGTCCATGCCGAAGGAGCATTTTTCCAAGTTGGCATATAGCTTGTGCTGCCACAGGGTGTGTAGAACCTGCTGAATTTGATGCAAGTATTCCACCCAAGTATTGTTGTAGATGAGGATGTCATCCAGATACACCACTACAAAAGTATTGATGAAAGGTCACAGGATATCATCCATCATCCTCATGAAAGTGGTTGGAGAATTTTTCAAACCGAAGGGAATGACCAACCATTGAAAAATACCTTATTTTGACTTGAAGGCGGTATTCCATAATGTTTTCACTTAAAGTCACACTTTGACTGCTAAAGTGTAATATCAACACCCATAAGTAAGTTTTAAGGTAATTGTTATGATAATATGTCAAATGGATCAAAAATCAGAAAAATAGTGTAATTCACAGAAAGTTCGAGATAAAATGCATCATCAAATGAGGTCTTGGCTAACTTGGATTAGGGTTTAAAGAGTAATATAGATAGATGGAAGAATTTAGTGTGGAAAGTGTAATATTTCTACTACTCATATCAGGAAATACTAGCAGACATATGAAGAAAACCTTTTGACACAAGAACTTCTTTCAATCAAAAGACAAACCCTGATAAAATTATAACAAAATCACAACAAAACCTTCATTGTAATACAAATACAATAGATCAATTGAAGCATTCAAAAGATAGTAGAATCAGAGTAAGACAGAAATAAGATGACATGAAATAATTTGATTTCTAAATTAGTAAAAAATTCTCAGGTCTGATACATAAAATCTAGAGATGGCTTTGCTATATTCACAATATTACAAAGTCAGTCTCGTCTCAACCATTGCATCCTTATCCATGATTTATAATTCCTATATTATATCCTAGGTTGTCAATGACATATTTACAATTCGAATTCCCCCTCATTGCATAGGATTCACATGCCTTAAGGTGGAGTAACTACAATTGTTCAACAAAAAATAACAAACTGCTAAAAACTAGGCTAATGTTGGCAACTTCCTTAACATCTTTAATATGATTGATGAAGTGTCACTTGAGTGCATATTTTTTTGTCAGGTGTCCCTTGTTGATACTGAGAGGGGGGTGAATCAGTATCAAGTACAATTTAAAAACTTTTTCAACTTATACTTAAACCATTCAACTATATCCAATGAGCAATGAACAGTAGTATAAGAGTTACACCAATACACCATAATACACCATGCACAATATATGAGAAATAATCAATAGTTTATTGTTCAAGGGAAGTAATGAC
>ML777907.1:117110-127656 GCA_009831015.1 Picea engelmannii | reverse complement strand
AAGGTCCTGCACTGCCTGCGCTATTGTCAAACCAGCCGCTAAGAAACAAGGCTTGTACACCCCTCTTCCTACTCCTGACAGGCCATGGGAATCCATCTCAATGGACTACATGTCGGGCCTCCCATCCACCAAGAGGGGAAATGACTGTGTTTTTTTGGTTGTTGATCGCTTTTCTAAGATGGCGATTCTAGTTGCCTGCAAGAAGAGCATCACAGCAGAGGCCACTGCCAAGCTCTTCTTTGAACGAGTCCGGGTACATTTTGGAATCCCACAAACCATTGTCTCAGATCGGGATAGTCGATTTCTCAGCACATTCTAGTCGATCCTCTGGTCACTGCTGGACACCAAGCTCACCAAATCCACGACCTTCCACCCCCAGACAGATGGCCAAACCGAGGTTGTAAATCGAATGATTGTGCATATCCTTCACATGGATAATTCAAAGAACCCTCGCACATGGGATGAGAGCCTTCCTTATGTCTAGCATAGCTACAACTGAGCCTTGCATAGCTCAACCGACCACAACCCCTTTCAAGTGGGGTTGGGATTCCAACCATTGGGTCCCATAGATGTTGCACTTCCCCTTGCGGTCACCTCGACTGACTCATACACTGCACCAACTGAAGCTGACAAAGCCACCCAGTTCATTGAGCAGATCCAACACATCCGTCGACAGGTTCAGGATATCCTACAGAAGTCCAATAACAAGTACAAACAGTGCCATTATCAACACCGGGTACCGCATAAGTTTCAGGTGGGCGACAAAGTTTGGTTGCACTTGCAGAAAGAACGCCTTACAGGACCCCATCGGAAGCTTCGCCCACTCCGTTATGGACCGTACACTATCACCAAGACTGTGGGGGATAGTGCTTTTGAGCTCAACATTCCTCCTTTCCTTGGCCTGCACCCAGTGTTCAACGTGGATCTCCTTCGCCCTTATTTCCCACCATTATTGGACACCTCAGAAGTAGCAGAATAGCTGACACCAACATAGCTCAACCCCGACTGCATACAACAGGCATCTAATAATCAGATTTTGGACAGATAGATCAAGGGAACTCAACAACAAAAGATCCAGCTTTATCGAGTTGTCAAAGCAGGGCAGCTCCTGCAACAAGGCAAGTGGCTCACCCGGGGCCAAATTCAGCAGAAATTTCCTCATCTAATGGGGGAGCTCAATGCAATGGAGACCATTTCTTCCTAAAGAGGGAGGATTGATCCAGAGGGATATCAGTGGCCATCCACCTTTTCCAACTGGCTCAAAACAATTTTCTGACATTTTTGGCAATTTACTATTTTTAGCACTTTTTACTTCCGGGGCCCTTTTAAGGGCCTAAATGAAGGTTTTTCAGTATCGAGCTCATCAATGATAACCAAAGTCACAATCGAGCCCCCAAAATGAATATCCTCGGTGATACCTTTCCAATGGGCTATCACATGCCTAAAACGAAGATCGTATGCAAAAGTTACGACCCCGGGAAGTTGATGTACTAGCTTACCCAAATGGGGCCCACATGACTTTTGGCGTTTCATCTCCTAGGGTTAGGTTTTTGGATGTCTAGGGTTTTTGGCATTCTTTCTTATTGTAAAAAGGCCTTCAGAGCCTCGTTGTAATTTTCTTCTTGCAAATGCGCATTGTCGTCACATCTCTTCTCAGAGATAAGCCGCCACCATTCCAACAAGCTTGTTTCCGCTGCATTTTACAGTTTCAACTTTTTTCGTTATTGAATAGAAAACCAGTTTTACTGTATCTCTGTTATTTTGTGTTAAGTACCTGTTAATAATCTGTATTCATTTCGTTCTACTCATAAATCTAGATCACTTGGACAATTAACAATTCGACCAGTAGGTTAACACCTGACAGTTCTTATGATAATTCATTCATCACTTGGAGCTTGAACTCCATTCACCAAGAGAAATTGACACCTAGGACTGTGACTCGGCACATGAAAATTCTTCATTTGATAAATTATGGTAGTGGTCTTATACTTGGTGTTGATTTTGAAAACAAGGCTCATCACTTTTAATCTAAGGTTTCTTTCCCTTGGCTTTGACGCTTGGTCTTTAAGAATTTTTTGGTTTTACCTCGATGGGATAATCCCAAATTGGTAGTGCATCAACAAAAATTTTGTTTATATACAACACCATTCCATGATTTTGTTCGATGCATTGTGAACAAACTAGCGCCCTTCCTTGGTGGCTTGGCTCTTCATGTTGGGCCCCTTGTGGGCTTTGATGCTTGATGCTAGGATTTGTGTTGTTGAATTTGTATGTAGACTTAGATCCCGATGCTTGGTAGAATTGATGAAATAATTAGAGATTGAGTCTCTAGGCTGAATATTTTTGGAAAAAATAATTAGCCCGAGACACCAAATTGCCTTAAAAACCAATATATATGAGTATTATTTCACGACCTTATCCACTTTCTTCTTCTTTATGGAGAGGTCGGTCGCGGAGGCCCTACATGTGGTTGTGATCTTTCACTCACTCTAAGAGATAATCATAAAGAAGAAAAACTTCTCGGTCTGAGAGATGGCCTTCCTTCATTTCTTGGTATATATTAAGGAAATATCACTAGGTGGGACTGCCTCGGGTATCCTATACAATTTCTTGTTCAAAGTAATAATAACAATGTGAGGACTAGACTCATATACCACATGATGTTTCCATAAACAAGGTTGGGCCAAAAGAGGATAAACATCATAGAATACCTCATCTTTAAATGGCTTGATGTCATATGACAGGAGGCACTGTTGGCTGACACGAAGATTGATTCCTTGGCAGAGCCATCCAATGGTGTAGGGCTATGGGTGCAACATTGTCGACAGGGATAGCTTCTTGATGACATATGCTGAGATGAGGTTCTTATGGTTACCACTATCAATGATGAAGTGCAGTAGGGTACCTCTCACCCACATATGTGAATGAAAAAGGTGCTCACCTTCCTCTAGCTACTCCGGTTCACTAGGCTGGAGCTTGGTGGTAGAAATGATAGAACTGGGTTTGCATCAATGATTTGTTTCCCCATTTATGGTTCTGACTTAGAGTCGGAACCTACATATGATTTAGAGCCTTTCACCTCAGCCACGAACAACTTCTTTGAGTGGCAATCAACAATGTTATTGCAGGGGCTCTTATGGAAGTCGCACCACTTCTTGGTATCTTTATTTATCTTTCTAATGTCCTTGTTTGCTTGCAGCTTGAACTAGTTGTCCTCGGGCTATCCATATTTTCTCTATCCTTTTCTCTGCAGGTTGGGGCTGCCCTTTCCTTGGTTTTGCTGTGAGGGTTTCCCAAGCCCAAATTGTCGCGTCTTTTGTTTAAACTTCTACTCGATTTTGAAGACATATTGGTAGGTCACGCCCAAGGACGAGATGGCCAGAAATTCCATTCTGGACTAGATGTATCTATGCATACCACTGCAATACTTGAGCACCAAATGTCGCTCAAAATATTTGATACCCATCTTGGTGCGGAAGGTATGGAAGATATTTTTTAACTTAGACACTGCTTGGTCTCTATCCTGTCGTAGTGTGGTCCATTTCATATACAGGTCATCATAACTTTCGACGGGGTATTATTGTTCCTTCATATCATACCTAAAGGAATGTCAGGTGACTACGAATGTAAATAATTAGGGTTCCCCTGTTTCCTTTTTCTCACAGAAAGTTTCCCACCAATCTTTGACATGGGGAACGACTTTGAGGAGTGAAAAAGTAATATTTTCTCTATTCGAAAAGTTATGGATGGATAAATACCCTTCTAGTAGATTCAACCATTTTTCTGTAGCATCGATGTCGATCTGAACTTCAAATATAGGAATATTAAAGTTGATTTGTACCTTGAAGGGGGAGGCACCTCCGTTTGAGGAAGATGTGTTGCTTTTTGGTAGCCGCCGAAGGATTTGTGCAAAACTATCCATCATCTCGTTCCTATGTTGTGTGAGGGCTTCCTCGAGAAACATTTCAAAATCATATCACATCCTCTCATCTTTATTTTCTCCCTCCATGAGAGGTCGCTAGGTGTGCGAGAGATTTTTTCCTTAAAGGAAACAAGTTCGAGACCCAATTCTTTGTACCCTGACCTCATCGAGGACATGCATTAAAAACGGCAAGGAGAAGACTGCTCTGATACCACTAATCCATATTTTATGAGAAGAAAAAAATGAATACAGATTATTAAAATATGATTAACATACAATAATAGAGATACAATAAAACTAGTTTCTATTCAATAAGGAAATAAGCTGAAACTGTAAAATGCAGCAGAAAATAAGCTTGTTGGAATGGTGGCAGCTTATCTCTGAGAAGAGATGTGACGGTTGCGCTCATTCACAAGAAGATCATTACAATGAGGCTCTAGAGAAATTTTGAGAATAATCATGAATTCCAAAACCCTATACATCCAAAAACCTAACCCTAGGATATGAAGCACCAAAAGTCATGTGGGCCCCTTTGGGGTAAGTTAGTACATCAACTTTCGAGGGTCGTAACTTTTTCATACGGTCTCCATTTTAGGTGCACAATAGCCCATTGGAAAGGTCTATACGAGGACTACACATTTTTTCATCATACTCTAACTCTATCTATATTCAATTTGTGGCAAGCCCTAAAAATGATGTTTAGGGCCTCAAAACAACCTCGGAAGTCAGGGACCCAAAAACTAGGAAAAAATTGCCAAACTAGAAAACCGCTAAAACGAACCAGTTGAAATAGGTGGGAGGCCATCGACATCAATATGTATCACACCATTAATTTACATAGGTAATTTATTTTCTCCATGTTTCTTGGACCACCAATGTGTATTTTCAATGGTGCATTGTGTTTTATAATGCACCAGTCACGAGGCATCCCACGAGACACACCTCTATGTTAATTTTTAAATATATGGGATGTACATTGAGGTGAGGTGCATCAGTGTCATTTATTCTCCATAATGAACTGGTGGTATTGATTCTCTAGAATGGACCAGTGGGTTTTATTGCAAAGATAGTGCCTCTTCTAAGATGAGAGGAATCAATAATGCACATTGACCATTCTTGTGTGCGTTGCATTGTTTTGAGCAATTTATTGGGTAGTTTTAGATGCACCGCTAATGATTCTTCCTATAGATTCATAGGAAACACCCTTGAGTCTGAGGTGAGACAAACCACTGAAGTGCATCAAGGATTTTATGTTTTTAATTATAAAAAAACACCAAATTTAATCCCAACTTTAAATTTTAATCCAATGAAATTAAAAATAAGAAGGTAACGAACAATTTACCTTATCTCTTCTCACTCGAGGAGGAATGGTTTCCTCGAGGAGAAAAAATGAAAATGTACATACTATTTTCCAAAATTTGAAAATGTATGGAATCTACCGATCAAACTATCAAACCAAGGAAGAAACATTATAAAGCACTGAAAATAGGATGACCATAGGAGGAGTGTGAGGAAAGATGCTTGCGTAAGTGGTTGGAGGCATATAAGCAAAATTTGATAATGAAATTATTTTTTGTAATCATTTTTATTTATTTTATTAATGCATTTTGTAGTACCGAAATACACTTGTATGCTTTATTTATATTCACATTATAATGGAGTGCCATACAGTAAGCCATGTTTGTGTGTGGTAGTATGAGTAATGCACTGGTTGGATTTCCAGCTATATGTTAAAAAATTGAGCCTAGAGTAATATTAAGTGCAACCTTATTGTTTTTCAATGTGACACTACCATGTACACACCGGGGTGGTTAGGTTTTTCAAGGCATTGGAAAAGGATTTTTGGTTTCTTTTAATCATATTTTTTTATGGAATAGCCAAATGTTCTAACTTGATCCAATGCATGATTCATATGCGCAATGGTGCTCTTAATTCATCGTTGAGAATAAATATGCATTTAGTTTTAAAAAAATGATATTTTAGCATTTTATGTTAATAATGGTTATCAATGCCCCTTTTTAGTTGAAAACCGAGTAATTATGTTTGTGAGTGCATCGGTGCATTTTTTTTAATTAGGAAAACCAATGTAAAAACATCCGCAAAAACCTCATGTTACTAGATTCTGCTAACAACCTCCACTATAAATGAAGAAGGGATAATTTTTTCTTGGATGTTTCATGAAAACCTTCGCTACAAGATGTTGTCCTTATAGTGTAACATTTGGCATCCTAATGTCTAACCAATATGTACTACTAGAGATAGTTCATACATGGGCTAATTTTCCTTCTAAAGTGCCAACAATTGATAGCCTTATGACCTATTTTATTTCAGCAAAAACAAACTGTTAGGAACCAAATATCAGGATAGCATATAAAAACCTCAGAATAAGTACTCAACACCTTGAAAAAGAGATAATTTCAGATGATAAGCCTCTTTGAGGGGGAAACCTCCTTATACACCACATAAATTTCCAAATACAAGATGATTCCAAATGAAAAGGTCTCTTCGGTATCTATAGGAGACTAGGAGGTACAATTACAACTAATGGACCCAAACTGACATAAATAAAATAAAATTGCTAATGTAATATTCCCTAATTAAGGGGTAATGTGCCACTATTTAGGGCTTAACATGCCCCTCCCCTTCAGACAAGTGTTTTCTGAAATGCTTGATTGATTCTGGATGCTTTTGTATAAAAGACTCATCTTCCCAAGTGGAATCTTCAGTAGGTAGTTTCCTCCACTTAATGAGATACTCTGAAATGGATCTATTTTTCAGTTGGTGAATTCTTCTGTCAGTGATAGCTTCAGGCTCCAATATGAATTTTCCTTCCTCGTCAAGTTCTGGAAATATAGTTTGAACTGGGATCTTGTCACCTATAACCTTCTTTAAGCATGAAACATGGAAAACTGGGTGTACTCGTGAAGATGCAGGCAACTCCAATTTGTATTCGATAGTACTAATCTTTTGCAACACATTATAAGGGCCATAGTACTTTGGTGATAATTTATTATCCTTCTTGGCTTGATTGAGGGACATTTGTTTGTATGGCTGTAGTCTTAAAAACACCCAATCCCCTACTTCAAAACTTATTTCACTATGATGTTGATCTGCTTGTTTTTTCATCTGATTATGTGCCATGGTTAGGTTGTCCTTTAAGATTTGGAGAACTTGTTGTTGATGATCGATGTGATCTTCCACTGCTTGAACCTTATATTTTTATTTCAAAGAAAAAGTGATGGAAGGAGGGTGGTATCCATAGAGCATCATAAATGGTGTCATTTTTGTTGCAGTATGAAACGACGTGTTATACCACCATTCTTCCAAGGGTAACCATTTGAACCATTGTGTTTGTTTATCAGATACAAAGAAACAAAGGTAGCCTTCCATACATTTGTTCACTATCTAAATTTGTCCATCAGATTGAGGATGATAGGATGAGCTATGAGCCAATTGAGTACCCAAACAAGAAAATAATTCTATCAAAAATTTTCTAGTGAATATGGGATCTATGTCACTTACAATAATAGTTGGGCTTCCATGTAGCTTTTGAACGATCTCCATGAATGCGGTGGAAAATGCAATGGATTTGAAGGGATGAGAGAGTGCAGAAAAGTGTGCGTACTTGGTCAGTCTATCAACAATCACCATCATGACATTCTTTCCTTGAGACTTCGATAACCCTGTATTGAAATCCATGGAAACCTTGTTAAATTATGAGCTTGATTTCTTATGCAGATTAATTCTTTTATTTTCTTCAATACTTTGATTCCAGCTTAATACACTTCAACAATTTCAAATCATAATTGGATAGAAATAATTATGTAGATAAGTAAACATGCATATCATCAACACATATACCTTGGGGAAACCCTGTACAGGGAGAAAAACCCAATCAAACAATATTCCTTTATTGCATTAATAATGTAATATCTCTTACAAATATCCACCATGAATGTTCTTCTCTCAAAGAGCTTGCCAAGATGACTCTGACCTGACAAAGACTTACAAGACCTTGCTGAAATAAACCTTTGATATGTTGCCTCTTTATTAATGATGTGCTCCTCTATTGCTTCACCCTCAACCTGCATATGAAAACTCTTTTTCAAAATTGTGTTGCAAAACTGTGTTGCAAAACTGTATTTCAAAACTATGTTGCACAAACTATGTTCAAGAACTGTGTTGAAGAGAGGATTCAACCTCTTCTTATATAGGCTGAAGAGGGGTAGAGGAGAGGCTCTAAATAGTAACCTAAATTCATGCATTAGTCATAACTCATCTTCATACTTTAGTTCAAACTTAGAACTATACTTGAGATTGGTTACAACTCAACATTACACTTTAGTTCAAATTTTAGAACTAGACTTGAGATTGGTTACAACTCAACATTACACTCTAGTTTGAACTTAGAACTAGACTTGAGACTGACATGCTTTAGTTCAAACTTAGAACTAGACTTAAGACTTTAGTTGCAATTCAACATTACACTTTAGTTCTAATATAGAACTATACTCAAGACTTTAGTTGCAACTCAACAATACACTTTAGTTCTAGACTCAAGACTTTAGTTGCAACTCAACATTACTAAACTAGAACTAGACTCAAGACTTTAGTTGCAACTGAACATTACACTTTAGTTCTAACATAGAACTAGACTAAAGACTTTAGTTACAACTCTTGACAAGGCAATTCGAAATTCTCTTTGTGGTGGATAATGTTTACACGTGCCAACACACTAGATCAATACAATTACATCATTTGCAATACTAGGAATATCGTTTGTTTCTAGCTCATAGGAATTTTACATTCAACCTAACTTTTGCTAGATACCTTGAGTTTTTCTCATGGCTCACAAGGTTTGAGTAGGCTCATAGAGGTTGTATGTTCCCCCTGATTTTTTCACTAGTCTGTCTATGCTCACAGAGGCTGTACGTTCCCCCTGACTTTTGCACTAGACTATCTATGCTCACAGAGGTTGTACGTTCCTCCTGACTTTTCCATTAGACTCACATAGCATATCGTTCATCCTAAATTTTGGTTTGAGTCACAGAGGTTGTCTGCTCCCCCTGGCTTTTGTCAATACCTCACAAGACTGGTTGATTCTCCAAATCTCCCTGGCTAGCCTCAGGGTGGCCCATATGGCCTCTCATTGGAGAATTACTGTCGATGTTGCCAAATTTAACACTCCCTCTCAGCGAGGGATTCATTCTCAGCCACACCAATATTGCTTCTCAGCTGCACAAACTATCTCGAGGTCAGAGGCTTAGTCAGGATATCAACTACCTGCTCGCTTGTGGCTATGTACTATAACTTTACAGTTTTTCTTTGGACCAAGTCTCAGATGTAGTGGTACCTCATGTCAACATGTTTTGACCTATCATGAAATACTAGGTTCTCTGTCAATTTTATGCAACTTTGATTATCACAGTGAACCACCGTCGTCTCAAGCTTGTCACAAAACAACCCAGAAACCAATTTTCTGAGCCATACTACTTCATTTCTAGCATCACTTGCTGCAATGTACTCAACCTCTACTATACTTTGTGCAATGGATCCCTGCTTTCGGCTTGACCAAGAGATCATAGCGGATCCTAAACTGAAGAAGTATCCAAAAGTACTCTTCCGATCCACTGGGCTTCCTGCCCAGACAACATTTGCATACCCATGCAAAAATAAACCACTACTGGATGTATATCTCAGACCATAAGTAATGGTCCCTCTGAGATATCTCAAGATGTGCTTTGCTTCCACCCAGTGTCTCTGTCTCGGTTCAGTCATGAAGTGACTCATTGCAATCACTGCATAGCATATATCTGGCCTAGTGTGGATCATGTACATCAATGATCCAATAAGCTACCTATACATGGTGGGATCCACCAAATCTGAACCTATATCATAATCATGCAGCTTCTTCAGGTTGGTAACCATCGGAGTAGAAATGTATTTTAAATCCACCATACCAAACCTCTTTAGTACATCCACTGTTTATTTTCCTTGTGCCAGAAATATCTCGGCCCGTCTTTGCCACACATCCAATCCTAGGAAGTAATGCATCAAGCCTAAGTCTTTCATCTCGAATTCTGAGGTTAGCTCCCTCTTACACCAGGCTATTAGCCCTTCATTTCCTATTATAAAGAGATCATCAACATACCATATTAGTATAACAGGTTGGTTACCTCTTACCTTGAAGTATAGATTTGCATCAACATCACTTTTCTGAAAGCCCAGGCTTTTAAGAAAGCCATCAATCTTGTCATACCAAACTCTGGGAGCCTACTTAAGACCATACAGGGCCTTCCTTAGCTTGCATACATGAGTGCCTTTGTTATGCAGTATAAAACCATCTGGTTGTTCCACATAGACCTCCTGTTCAATCTTTCCATTCAATAATGTTGTTTTTACATCCATATGATGTAGTTTCCAACCAAGTATGGAAGCTAAAGAAATAATAGCTCGAATGGAGGTATACCTGGCTACAGGAGAAAAAGTCTCTTCGTAGTCGATTCCTTCTTTCTGAGTGAAGCCTCTGGCTACAAATCTTTCTTTGAACTTTTCCACACTTCCATCAACTGCATGTTTGATCTTATAGATCCATTTGGAAGAAACCATTGATTTGTCTTTTGG
>ML777907.1:35843-76685 GCA_009831015.1 Picea engelmannii | reverse complement strand
GATGTAGACACCTCCATGTTCCTCAGAACAGTCGCCAGCCCTGAGACCTTAAATGGTTAAAGACGATGGGAAACTGGGCTTGAGCATTGATTATGTGTCTTGGGGGTCCTAACCTTGCAGGGTAGGATGGGCGGGAGGTCAGTTGCTTTTAGCAGTCAGTTTTGCTTGTCGTGTGATCATCATTATGCCCGTGGTTACGTATCGTGCGTCCTGGTCATATTCTTATGTTCATCCTGGTTGCGTCGTATCGTCGTCAGGTGGCGACGCAGATTCGAGTAGACTGTAGTTGTCTCCTTGTACATACGCACACACACACTTCAAAAAAAAAAATTTGCACCTATCTCTAGAATGGTTGTCGTAACAAGGCAGTTCGTTACAAGTTCCCATTAAATCCTCCAAAATCATCAGAGTATTTCCCATTAACTCCTCCAAAAACATTTCAGAGCAGTTCCCACTAACTGGCACTAGAGGGAAACTTGATAGGCATGGGAGGCCAGTTCGATTCATTATGGATAGGGTAATTGATCAAATGGCCATGATCTAGGATACTCAATTCGGCTATGAATGGCAAGGAGGTCTGAGTAGTTTTGGCCATGAGGGAATTAGGTGGAGATGATATTGGTGAAGAAGGTTAAGGATTGGGGATATGTTGTACCCACACAACACACTCCCTAGTTTCTTCTCTTGCCCTTTCCCTAAGAGAAGAAATCCGACCCCCCCCCCCTCCCTTCTAAATTTTCTATTGAAAATCCTCTCGTTCTCTTTCATCCAAATGGAAAAGCTAAAACATCTCTTCTGACTCTCCATACTTTACCATTTGTAGTGATTATTCATGCTTGAAACCTATCCTACTTCTTCTCTATAGAGCCTGGTTATTTTCAAGACTCAAACTAATTAAAAACGTTTTCTAAAATTTAGTTTAGAATTTATTTCATGAGTTTCTTATACCTGGAATAAACCAGGAATAGAGAGTAACAAATTAATAATGATAAAAACATAATAATATCAACAACAACAACAACAGAATAATGATAACAACAACATATACATACCTCCACCTGCAGGTTGGTTTATCTAGTCTCTTTTCTGTCTGATCTTGTTCCTCTTCTTTCTCTTGCCCAAACTGCATATTAACCTCCCAAAAAACTACGAACAACCTCTCTGAATCCCTAACTCCAGGAATCCTTGTGGTTTCCTGGCCCCGGAGTCCATAATTCCCAGCAACAGCAGTGCTCTATGAGAGCTTCCCAAAAACCATTCCTCCAATTTACTCCTCCTCCTCCTCTCCCCCTTTTAGAAATTCATAAATCCTCAAATAGAAATAAGATGCCTCTTCCAAGTCCTCCCCTTCTTCCTTATCCTCGTCTCTCAAATCCCTCTCACTAATTCCCAACAACCTTATCCCCCCATTAATTTCCCAATAGCCTTATCCCCCCATTAATTAATTCACCCACCTTTTAATAATAAACTAATAAAAGACTCATTAATATATTTTAATAATTGATTAAATTAAAATTAAAAACTATGATAAAATTAATCAATTTGGGTTGTTACATACACCCACCCTTCAAGAAACTTCGTCCCGAAGTTAGATTAATTTAAAATACAAGGGTAATGACACATGATTCATACATCCACAACAAATAATCAATATCATCAATTTAAAACACTTATACATAATAGTGTACATGTGCAAGGCATACATGTGTAGCTAGCACATACATGACTCGTACATGTACTAATGAAAGTAATTATCACACCTAAAGTAATTTTTGTATGTGTCCAATCCAATCAACAAGACCATTCATTTCATAAAATATAGTAAACTATTTAAATGTTCATGAAATTCCTCATTTGCAATAATTTAGCACAAGTTACATTTACTTAGATAATTTTAGTTTAGTTAAGTAAATATAAATATACATATATACATATATTTTTTGTTTTTCAAAAAGAGGAAATCAAGAAATTCTTCTATAAGGAAAAATCTCCACACACCCTCAACTACTTCTATTCATCCTTCCTCCCTAACTTACTTTCATATTCCATCCCTATCCTTCCTCTGTTGGACTATCTTAGAGCATCAACTATATTGACCTAACTCCAAATAGAACTCGTCAGAAGAAGTCTCAACTCTCTTGACCAATCTTCCTGAGCAGAAAACTAACAGTCATCATCACACATCTAGGGGAGCATGAGCTAACATCGTTCACCCATGACTCCAGGTTTCATAGAATACACGGTGGGAAATGCCTCCACCCGTCTTAATAGGACTAGGGTCCACACCCTACCATGGAACATACACTGGCACTATGTTGCTGGGAATTTTGTCATCGTATATTCAGTTTTAGGTAGTCTCACCACCTGAAAAACCTGCACTGGCCCATATATCATAGAAATACATTAAAACCGACATAATTTCACATACAAAGATTCATACAATATTATTTATCGGTCGGTGTTCGTGACATCCACTTTTTATTATCATTATCCTTTGGCTATTTCATAGCCCATTGACCTGCATATTAGTCTATAAAACAAACCCATACATATCCATGCATTATCATCATGTAAATTGATTTAATTGGCATTATAGGGAAACTCGATAGGAACCATTATACGTCTTTCATGGTCATTATTTTTGTCTTTCATGATTATATTTTCAGTCTTGATAATGTTTAACAACATTAGAATTACGAGGAATGGCTGCGTGAAAATGAGATGCACTCAAACATTAGATATGAATTAGCCTGCATGCCACTTGAACTAAACAATGTTATGATATTATCAGTTTCCGACTGAGAATTGTCGACCACAGGGATCAACCATCCAACAGATGCATTTGGGCTAGCATACGTAGGATAACTAGTCAATCATCATGATCTTCACATCGTGAGGAAAACAAAGTGTACGAAAGATGAACGATACGAGTACATTCATAGCATAAGTCCAACTGTGTCCTAGTAACAGGTTATAATCGAGGGGCGCATCAACCAACTTGACATCCACCTCTATCATATTCCCACCTAACTGGACCAGAAAGGCAGGAAGAATACCGTGAGGGTAGAAGGAACGACCGTCAAAAGAAGTCAACATGGTCGGCGATTGAGAAAGATTCGGAGAGCCGAGAGATTTCCAATGGATCAAGGACATCACACACATAGCAATGCCTTCATCAACCATTTCACATTTGATGGTATACTTTGAGTACCCCACATGGATTTGGAATGCCACATGGTAAGGCAAGTGAGGATTCACATCTGTGGCGTCAAACTTGATAAATTTCAATGCATTAGGGTATAGATATCCTAACGTAGATAGCAAGGCATTTCGCTGTGAAGGACACATCTAGAGTCCCTCCAGAGTTGAGATCGCACAAGGGGTTTGACCCAGGTCCTCACCAATAGAGTAATTTTAGGTGGCTTTAGCATTTGGATTGTGGGTGGAGCGCTTGAGTACTCATTTTAGAATACGAGGTGATGGATTTGGTTTTTCGATATGAAAAGTCATATCGAGGGGAGGAGGAGGAAATTATAGTCCAGGTACATTCTATGAGGAGTTGTAATTGCGAGACCAGGTCCATACATTAACCTGAGAATTGACCATATTGATACACAAACAGTCATCGTCTTGTGTGACATGTCGGTGGGTTTTGACTTCCACCAGCCACATTTCTAGCATTTGAGGAGCTTGAGGCCATGTGGTGGTTATGTGGGAAAAGGATTCTTCATCACAGCAGGCGGTAGAGATAAGAGCCTCACATCTTCCACAAGTTTAGGGCATAAATGAGTAAGATGATCATCTGTACAAAGCTTACAGGGAAATTTCACCTTACGCCTTTCTCTCTTTCCCTCACTGACATTATTATTCGTCTTCTCATTATTACCATTGTCCTTGGGTTTTTATTATTCTTCCCACCCTTACGGTTATTAGTACATCCTTTCTTCTTATTCCCGCCTGGTTGTTGGTTACCATTTGGGTCGATCGACTATTGCATGGAATGTACATTCATGGACTGAGTGGGATTGGAAGACACAGATGAAGTTGACCCTCTTGTAGACTGGCTTAGAGACAAATATTTCGAATGGCTTTTCACCCAATCCATATATTTCACATTGGTGGAGCACACAATGCCATCAACACGAGGTCTGGGATTTTGTCTAGGGTCATAGTTTGACCTTGGTGCGTTAGGAAGAATCTGGTATAACATCCTAGACTGAGCGCATAGAGGATCTAACTACTGGGCTTTGAAGACTGCTTCTTCCCCATATGTGACCCCGGATGTCGCAACATCCTTCGAGATAGGAGGCTGCAAGGAACCATTCTAATAGGAAATCCCTGGAACCATTCTAATAGGAAATCTGGGGGAATTCATGTCTTGATCAACCTCTTTTGTCTACACCACTCCTGGATGTGATCCAAGATATGAGTGGTTGTGTCCTGGCATAAATTCGATAGAAGTTCTAGGCCAACATCGTAACGAACCTGAAATTGGAAATGGTTAAGGAAGACTAGCACCATCTGACTAAAGGTCCCATATGCCCCGCTAGGTAGCTTGATATACCATTTTGCAACAACCCCAATGAGGGTGCATTGAAATAATCTTAACCGAATGGAATCGTCATTAAGGGAATTCGAAGAGCACCATAGGTGAAAGGTGGTGATGTGATCACCAGGATCCTCACCATTCTTACCTTCGAATTTCGGAATATCCAAAGGAAGTTAGTTTGGTGGGGACAGGGGGCCATGTAGGATCATGACACATAAGGTCACTCATCAACTTAGAAAATTCTAGCAGATTAAGTGTGGTCAGGAAAGGGAGACAGGGTTGCGACATCTGGCCCCAAGCTCCCTGGAAAGATTATGTTTAGGGAACTGCATCCCATCCAGGGTTCTGGTGAGCACCATGGCCCTCTCCGGGATTGTAAGAGCCTCCTCCAGGCTGATTCATAAGAGGTTGGTTGGGCATCATTCTAGTAGGAATGTTCTGAAGGGGGTTATAAAAATTTCCCCCAGTTGGAGTGGCTTCGGGTTGGGGGTTTCCCAAGGCGTGAAGCTAACCTCCTTTGGGTGTGAATATGGAGGATAAAGGTGGATTCGTCATGCCAAACGTGTTGGTCAGAATTGACACTGAGGAAGTGAGGGTATATGATGGAACTTGAGTAGAATCTTTTCCTCTAGGTTGGTTTCTCCACCTAGAAGAAACGGGATTAGACCCAGGGTTAAAAGAAGGAATGCCTCCTATGGTAGGACTCATTTGAGGGATTTGATCGATATAAAAAAAAAAGGAGTATAAGGAAGAGTTGTTCCCCCAAGTCCAATGCTAGCATTAGGGCCAATAGTTGGGATAGAGTTTGAAAAATGTGAAGTAAAATTCGACATACCATAGGAAAAATCACTAGAGGCCATAGGGATGGACTGAACATTATAGCCCTGTGAGTGACCAAGAGACCCAAATGGGTTCATGGAAATAGGTTGGGCATTCACTATAGGACGAGAAACAATGATGATAGGTGCATATGGAACTACAACCATTGTGGTTGTAGGAGTCGAAGGGGTGCCATTAAGTATAGTAGGTGCGGGAGTCGAGGGGATCCTAGTATTCTGATGACTTAGTTTAGTAATCATCCTTCTAGAATCACAAGTCTGAAAAGTGGAGGTGTGTGTACCACGTCTAATAACTCTATGTCTTTTAGAAGGAAAAGACTCGAAATCCGGTGGTAACTATAACAAGCGATGAGACCGATGGGGAAGAAGGTTTGACTCCACGATGAATTAAGAATCAAGATAAAAAAAAAATCCTAAGGCCAACTAGTAATCAAAGAGAACACCAAAAATAATCAAATGATCAATATGCACACAAATAGGGTAAAGTGGTTGAAAGGGGCCTCCTTCCCTAAATTAGGTATGCCTCACCCAAGAGGGAACTGAGACTCCCTGCTAAAGATCGTAGGTAACATAATCAATTATAAGGGCCCTCATGGGCTTAACAACCAGTCGGTCAGATCCCCCCAGAGAGGGAATCCTCCATAAACGTTGTGTGTTGTCCGACCCTTATCCGACCTAGGGTACCTGCAGAATAACCCGTGCAAGTAACCTATGTGTCACCTAAGTCAAGCAACTAAGAAACCATTGTATAATCGATGCACAGACAGTCAAGTCAAGTCAATTCCACCATATGGGCAGGGTAGCAAAGCCTGAAACCTTGATAGCACCGCCTCTCACGGAGGTAAGGGCACTAGCAATATCCTTAGATACGAATACATCCCCAGAAATATCTCTAATGTTAAGAAGATATCAGGGGATATCCCTTCAACCGACCTCGCACGACCTAGTGATTAACTCCAGTGTAAGCGAAGCCTCTTGATCTTATTGATTATACAATGAATTTCTCCACTCCCTTAGTCAAACACATATGTTGATTTAATATCCTTGGAGAAGTTTACTCACAAAATACTATTCGAAGGCACTAAATCCTAATCTAGTTTGTGAACCCTATAAAATAAAATTGATACTAATCAATTTTAAACTATAGCACTAATTTTAATAATCATGCTTACTCAAAAAGGTGTGGTCGTGAAACTGGTGATGTTATGACTCGGCAATTAAAGTAAATATGAATACAATGCAAAGTCCTAACTTCAATATCCAATGAATGATATGCTTCCTAAAAACAATGCAATTTTCAATTCAATTCTGCAATTCTAAATAAAAATGCAATCTTTCTTTACATGCACTAAGATAAATGACAAAGACTCAAAAGATCAAAAGGCCAATCAATGTAAAATTCCTAATATTTTTTTATTTTCAATATAAGAATAATGAAAATGCATGGATTGAACAACAACTTGATATATAAAGACTCTACTGTGTATAGAAAGAGACAACCCAAGTAGGATACCAAGGAGAAAAACACTCAGCCCAATGTACAAGGACAATCAAAATAAAAAGATGATGAGAAATGAACTGCCCAAAAATTCAACCAAAGATAGGTTTCCTGTCATCCCACAGACACTTAAAAGTCACTGTAGAGACCTAAGAAGACTCAACAATCATCAAAACCTGTAATATACCAGATATAAAAAGTATGTAGAACATAAATAAAATGCTAGAAATGGCAGAATAACAACAATATAACCAGAACAATCACCACAATAACAATGAAATGATATAAGAATAACGACAGAAATAACACTTTGATTTTGAGATCAATGTTCACGGGCCTCTTTGAGGGGGAAACCTCCAATAGATCATAGTTCTATTACAATAATCTCCAAGTTAGGGTTCTCATACCCTCAACTCCTATTTATACTAAATATGTCTATCAAACGAAGCATCTAGAGGAAGATCCTTCTAGGAGCGGAAGCTTCTATTATGTCTTCTTACATTTGACTTATTCTATTTTATTGCAAGGCCTTCTTAATATTGACCTTTATTACATCTGAATATACTGTTCTACCTATGTGCGGGTTAGGACCCTAACATGTCCTCCCCCATAAAAACAACCTTGTCCTCAAGGCTTGAGATGTGGAAATTGTTATAGAATGGTAGTTGGTTCCCAAGTGGCATCTGCTGAAGTTGTATCTTTTCATTGGAATAACACTTCCTTGATATTTCTCTGACACAGGTGATGCTCACGTTGGTCCAAAACTGCTTGTGGCTATAGCCAAATGGATCCTTCTTCGTCTAACTCGAGAAGGTTGGTTTGAATTTGGAACTTAGTTCCAATCACCTTCTTTAAGCATGAAACATGAAAAACAGGATGTAGCTTTGAATGACTCGGCAAAGCTAATTGATAGGCCACTTGTCCCACATGCTTGAGAACTATATAAGGACCATCAAATTTGGGCGCTAGCTTTTGACAATGCTTGGCCTTGAGGAAATTTTACTTGTAAGGTTGCAGTCGAAGAAACACCTGATCACCTTCTGCAAATTGACGTTCAGAGCGACCTTGATCTTCTTGTTGCTTCATGCGATTTTGTGCCATGAACAAATTCTCTTTGAGGGTACGAAGAATATCCTCTTGAACTATAAGTGTTTGGTCAACCGCCTGGACCTTCGAGACACTAGGTAAGTATGAGATAACTGAAGGTGGCTTCTATCCATATACCGCTTCAAAAGGAGTCATGCGTGTAGTTGTATGGTATGAAGTGTTGTACCACCATTCAGCTAGGGGTAACCATTGAGCCCATTGATTTTTCTTTTCTAAGGAAAAACACCTCAAATATGTTTCCAAACACTTGTTGACAACTTCCATTTGACCATCAGTCTGGGATGATAAGTTGTGCTGAGATTCAATTGGGTGCCTTGTAGCTTGAATGATTCTTGCCAAAAATTGCTTGTGAAAGTTGGGTCGCGATTATAAACAATAGAGTGTGGCATGCCATGAAACTTGAAGACCTGATCCATGAAAATTTGAGCCACCGTGGATGTTGTAAACGGGTGTTGAAGAGTGCAGAAATGAGCATACTTAGAAAGGAGATCAACAACCACCATGATGACTGATTTATTTCCCGATTTGGGTAAGCCTGTAATAAAATCCATAGAGATATCCCTCCAAATAGAAGGTGGAATAGAAAGTGGTTGTAGTGTGCCCGGATATTTTACTGTTTCTCCCTTGTTGCATTGACACACATCACATTCAGTGACAAAATTACGAATGTCATGTTTCATACCATCCAAAAAAAAGAACGTTTGACCCTGTCATAGGTTTTGGTGAACTCGGAGTGCCCCGTTGTGGGTGTAGCATGAAGCTCGGAAAGTGTTAGTATATTTAGACACTTAGGAGTTAGTAAGATCTACATAGTCTATTGTGTCGTTAGGTAAAACTGTGTTTTCTAGTGTGTTTCTTTCGTATGCATTAGTATGCATTTGTAGTTAGGAAATATGACAGTCACATTATGTTCCTAACATAGAGTGATCCGACGGTTCATACTCTCCTCGATCTTAACGACCATTCATCCATGGCTTAACACCCGATTGGTCCATGATATCTATTTAAAGAGTATGGAGGGTCATTTGCTGATGATCGATTGTGAGAAAATCTCTTGTAAAATCTCTCTGTAATCTTTTTCTTTGCATTAATAAACTGCTCCAAGTGGTCGCGTTGGTTGGGGCCATGGATGTTTCCTCGTAGGGGTTTTACCACGTGAAAACATCGGTGTGTTGATCTTTGATCTGGTTATGTGAGTGGTTACTGAAGGTGTTCATTCTCTGTTGGAATACCTGTGTTGTCGAACATGGTATCAGAGCCTGTTTGAAGACCCGCTCCTATTGAAGATCGTGATCGTGAAGATGAGTTGACTCATCTCCACTTTCTGTCATTTCCATACATTTATGGGCTTATAGGACTATTACATTGTGTCCGGAGCACTCCTTTCAGTCAGGAACACTTTTTGTTTCACTCGACAAGGTTTAGGTTTGCCTAAGATATGACCATTACAGTCAGATCCGGAGGTATAAAGCTTGAATACGCATTTTTTAAAATTTTTGCAAAGTATTATTTTGGTTTTATTTCTGTTTTGTTTTATTTATTTATGGGTTTCTACTATTTTAGATCTGCGTATGCTCTTTTTCCCACGCCCTGTGTGATCTCGGAAAATAAAAAACAGATAGGAAAAGGTGCATCTTTTGGGTAAGCTAACTGAGATCTAACCCTTGTTGTCATCGAGAAGCGAAATTTTTTTCTTGTGTGAAAAGAGTCTTTTTTTTTAGCTTGCTCTCCAAGGCCGTCTTCCACAACAAAAACAACAACAACAACACCCCCAATCCTCCTTCTGAACATTAAAATATCTTTTTCTAGATCATTTGGTTAAAAGTTTCCTTATTAAGTAAGAGGTCTTGAGTTCAAGTCTCTCTTTTGTTACCTTTTTTGAAAAAGTTCATGCTAAAATTGTAAAGTGTATTTCACTTCAAGTATAAAACTGAATCACTATAAGTAGTTTTAATATTTTATTTTAGAGTTGTTTATTTTGCATGCAACTTTTCTGTTATAAAGTAATTTCATTGTAAAAGTGATCCCCACTTCTCTTAATAAAAGTGGGTCACTTCATAAAGCAACTTACACAATCATGTAGCCATTTTGTTACCAATTGTGCCTTTTTTAAAGGGCATAACTCTAACATCGGAAGCCCATTTTCAGTGCTGTTTTTTTTACAACCGCATAAATTTTCGAGCTCTTTCCATCTAGATCATCAGTTTCAGTATTTAAATACACATTATCTACATATTTAATATGTCTTCTACAAGTATTGTCTTTCTTACCAACAACAACTACTTCCAATGGAAATCTCATATGGAAGATTTATTAAAAAGTAAAGGCGTGTACTAGATTACCTTGGGAAAGATGAAAACACTCGTTGATGTTGATAAGAAATCCAAGTGGGATAATAGGAATGATGAAGCATGTGGAATAATCAGAATTTCCATCTCTCCTGATTTAAGGTACCACCTTCAAGATATTGATGACCCCAAAGAAGCTTGTAACATGATTGAATCTGTGTTTGGTGAACTCAATATTATTGGAGCACAACAGGTAGAAAATCAAAAATTGACCTTGTGTCCAAATGATTTTTCTTTCCTTGGAGACTATCTATCTAGGTTTAAAACACTCATACTTTTATGTGAAGAATGTAATATAAAGATGGAGGAAGAGCGTTGCATCTATCTTATTCTTTCTAATCTAGGTAGTGCATATTCTGTGTTTGTATCTACCTTTTATGCCATGAGAGAGGCTTTAGGTGAAGAAGGTTATGAAACACCCACTCTTGAGTCCTTTTGTTCTTCTTTGATTCGAGAGGAAGATAAGCTTATACAATTTGGAGTGATCAACACTGCAGGTTCCTCCAACAAAGCCTTAGTTGCCCAGCAAAAAGATAAACCCAAGTATCCCAAGAAGCAACATCCTCGCTACAACAACAAACAACATAAGGGTCCCAAACCTGCTCAGACAACTTAAGCTCCTACTGGTGACAAAGGAGAAAAATATAAAAGTAAGAATACTAATAGACATTGCAACTTTTGTGATAAAGATGGTCATGATGAGTCCAAATGTTTCAAGAAGATGGCAGCTTTAGAAGCAACGATGAAGAAGCACAACATCAATATTGATTCTAATTCTTCTTCTCATGGACATGCACTTTCTACTTATGGTTTCTCCTTCAATTCAAATTCTAATACTACTTCTTCTTCTGATGAGTGGATTATTGATTCAGGAGCATCTTATCATATGGCTAAGGATAAAGCCATATTTTATGCTCTAAATGAATGTAACACCAAGAAAATATTTGTTGGTGATGATAAATCTCTTAGTGTTGTAGGATCTGGAACAATTCAAGTAGATAATGGTCATTTCAATGATTTATTATGTGTTCCAAGTCTTTCTTGTAACCTTCTATGAGCATATCAAATCACTCATTCAGGTGAAGGAAAAATCGTCGAGTTTTCACCTCACCAAGTTGTAATCAAGGATCTAAAATATCCTAAGCATGTTCTTGCAACGGGAATTGCTAATAATATTACCGGGTTGTACAAGTTTGACAACTTTGGGTCATCATCTTTTTCATCAGTTATTGTTGCTCATTGCGATGACTTGAGCAAACTTTGGCATGAGCAGTTTGGTCATCTAAACTATCTCTCATTGCAACAACTATGTAATCAACAGATGGTGACTGGTCTTCCTCTTGTTTCATGCAGAGATGGCGTTTGTGCCGATTGTGTTCTCGGCAAACATCATCGAGATATTATTGACAAACGTGCCTCTTGGCACGCCTCAGGTCCTTTGCAGCTTGTTCATAGTGATTTGTGTGGTCCAATTTATTCTCCTTCTTTTTATGGGTGCAAGTATTTATTAACTTTCATTGATGATTTTTCCAGATGTACTTGGGTTTACTTCTTAAAACTCAAGAGTGAAGTTTTTGACAAGATTTTGGCCTACAAGGCCCTTGTAGAAAAGCAATCTAGACATCAAATTCAAAGGTTAAGAACAAATAATGGAGGCGAATATGTGAACAATAATTTTACAAGCTACTGCACTACACAGGGAATCCAAATGAAACACACTGTTCCATATACACCACAACAAAATGGTGATGCTGAGAGAAAGACCTACATATTAAAAGAAATAGCTAATTGTATGATCCAATCTAAGGGATTAAGTCTAAAGTATTGGGTGGAAGCCATCAACTATGCAAATTACATAGTAAATCACACTCCCAAGAAGGCTCTTAAAAATATAACACCAGAAGAAGCTTGGACTAAAATTAAACCAGATGTAAGTCACTTCCGTGTATTTGGCAGTATAGCATGGGCTCACATTCCTAATGAGAAAAGGAAAGCATTGCAGCCTAAAAGTGAGAAGTGTATATTTGTTGGTTATTCTGAAGATGTCAAAGATTACAGACTTCTTCAATCACATTGTAATAAAATTATTATTAGAAGAGATGTTAAATTTGATAAAAATCTCTTGTCCTGTGAGCCTAATTCGATGATTGTGCCTTCTTCGGCCTGCGAGCCATCTTCGACGTTTGTGCCTTCTTATGATCTAGTTTCTTCTTTAGATGATGACAGTGAGGATGAAAATCCACCTCCAACTACTCACCCTCCTCCAGATGAGTCCTTTGAACCTGAACCAGCACCAACTCCACCTCTTCCTAGATGGGTCCGTTCAACACGAGAAGCAACTGGTGATCTTGTCGGTGATCCTTCAGATCAACATCAAACATGTTCACAGTTCCAATGAGCGTCTTCTCTTTTGGCTCAAGTTTCATAAACTCATGATCTAGAGACATTTGCAGAAGCTTCAGGTCATCAAAATTGGGATACAACAATGAATGAAGAGTATCATTCTTTAATGGAAAATGTATTTGGGATCTTGTACCTCTTCCAAAAGGAAGAAAACTTGTTATATGCAAATGGGTATATAGAACTAAGTATGCATCAGATGGAAGTGTTGAAAGACACAAGGCTCAGTTAGTTGCCAAAGGATTTTCCCAAGTTGAAGGAATTAACTATAATGAAACCTTTTCCCTTGTAGAAAAAATGAATTCCATCCACCTTGTTCCTACCCTTGTTGTCTCACATAAATGGGAGGTCCATCAGATGGATGTTAAATCCACCTTCTTGCACGAAGATTTGCAAGAAGAAATCTACATGGAACAACCTCCTGGCTATGTCCAGAATGACTCTAGCCTTGTTTGTTGCCTCAAGAAATCTCTTTATGGTCTCAAGCAAGATCCCCGAACATGGTATGCCAAAATAGATAGCTTTCTTATTGCGACTGGATTCTCTAGATGCCATTTTGATCCTAATGTCTATACCAAGAAATTAGGAAGCCATCTCATAATCCTTGTCCTTTATGTTGATGACCTTATCCTTATTGGTAGTGACTCAAAACTTTTAAACCATGTGAAAAACAACCTTAAGAAGAAATTTGAAATGACAGACTTAGGCTTTTTGCACTATATCCTTGGCCTCCAAGTTTTGAAAACCAATGAAAGAATTTTTCTTTCCCATTCTAAGTATTCTTGTGACCTTCTTCGTCGCTTTCACATGGACGATTGTAAACCAACCCCTTCTCCTTTCCAATCTGGAGTCAAGATTTCTACCACCTGTACTTCTCCTGAAGTTGATGCCACCCTGTACTGTCAGTTAGTTGGTAGCCTCTTATACATGACTCATACCTGTACTGATCTTTCCTTTATTTTTGGTCTTGTTGCCCACTATATGCAAACACCCCATGAAAGCCATTGGAAAGCAACTAAAATGATACTTCGTTATGTTCATGGTACAGTTCAGTTTGGGATACATTAAGGTTCAAGGGGAACTCCTTTATTGGTTGGTTTCACTAATTCAGATTGGGTCGGCCTGATGATCATAAGTCTACTGCAGGTTATGTTTTCAACCTTGGTTCAGGACCTGTCACTTGGGCCTGTAAGAAACAACAGGCTATTGCACTTTCTTCAGCAGAAGCAGAGTACTGAGCAATGGTAAATGCAAGTCAGGAAGCCCTGTGGCTTCGACAAATCCTTTCAAAGTTTGGATTCCAGCACCAGCATCCCACCATCCTTTGGTGTGAAAATTAGAGTTCAATCAAGCTCACCAAAGACCTAGTTCAACATCAGTGTAGCAAACACGTCGAGCTACACATGCACTTCATGAACAATCTCATTCATGATCAAGTTATTGAAGTGCTCTTTTGCCCTATAGAAGATCAAGTTGCAGACATTTTCACAAAATCTCTTACAGAAGAAAATTTTTCCAAACTTCATTCTATGTTAGGAGTTCATGAAGTTTTCATTAAGGGGGGATAGGCTCTAATGCCTCCTTTCTTCTCCTATTGTGTCACTATTGTAAATCCTTCAATCCTATCCCAATTTGTTCTTAAGGGGGGATGTTAGGATATTTAGACACTTAGGAGTTAGTAAGATCTACTTGGTCTATTGTGTCGTTAGGTAAAAGTGTGTTTTATAGTGTGTTTCTTTAGTATGCATTAGTATGTATTTGTAGTTAGGAAATACAATGGTCAAGATATGTTCCCGACATAGAATGATCTGAAGGTTCATACTCTCCTCGATCTTAATGGCCATGGTCATTGATCCATGGATTAACACCCGATTGGTCCATGAACTCTATTTAAAGAGCATGGAGGGTCATTTGTCGATGATCGATTGTGAGAAACTCTCTTGTAAAATATCTATGTAATCTTTTTCTTTACATTAGTAAACTGCTCCAAGTGGCTGCATTGGTTGGGGCCGTGTATGTTTCCCCATAGGGGTTTTAGCACGTGAAAATATCCGTGTGTTGATATTTGATCTGGTTATGTGAGTGGTTACTGAAGGTGTTCATCCTCTGTTGGAATATCTGTGTTGTTGAACAGAAAGTACCATGGATTTAATCTTTGATTGTTTACTTAAATACAAATGGTCTTTGTATCGAAGCTCATCATGGAACCAAGAGTACCATGGGGAAGTTGGAGCATTGGACTGCAATTGTTGGATCAGACGTGAACTTTTGGGATCTTGTAGCCATTCCTGGCAAACGACATGGAGCCAATATGGTACAATGAAGGAAAGAGGAAAAATGGATCCTTCATCTTCATATTTTTGGGAAAGTGCATCTGCAACCACATTTTATTTTCCTTTCTTGTAAATGATCTCATAATCATATCCAAAGAGCTTAGTCACCCATTTTTGTTGCTCCAGGGAGGAAATGTGTTGTTCCAGAAAATACTTGAGGCTTTGATGGTCTGTCTTAATTTGGAAGCGTTGCTCCAATAGATAAGGGCGCCATAGATCAACGAAATGTAGAATAGCCAACATTTCCTTTTCATAGATTGATTTTCCCAGATTTCTTTCAAATAGTTGCTTGTTGGTAAAGGCCAAAGTTCAACTCTCTTGCATAAGGACATCACCAATTCATTTCCTTGAAGCATCACATTCCAAGAAAAACGTCTTTGTGAAATCATGAAGGGCCAGGACTGGAGTGGTGCACATGGCCATATTCAAGGTTTGAAAATCTTGAGCAGCGGCTGGAGTCCAAGTGAAAGAGTTCTTTTTTAGGAGAGCAATGAGACGTGATGCAATCTTTCCATAATTCTCAACAAACTTGTGATAATAACCTGTTAAGCCCAAAAATCCACGCAATATTTTGAGAGTCTTTGGGTGAGGCCAGTCTTTCATAGCTTCAATCTTTTTAGGATCCACCCTGACACCGTCCTTGCCAACCAGATAACCCAAGAAATCTACTTTTGAGGCGCCAAAAGCACATTTAGACTCTTTCAGGAAAAGTTGGTGCTGAGAGAGTAGATGGAGAACTCGATCCACATGAGTAAGATGGTTTGTCCAGGTTTTTCTATACATGAGGATATCATCAAAGAAAACTAAGACAAAATGACGTAGAAAAGGATGGAAGACATGATTCATGAGGCTTTGGAAGGTGGAGGGGGCATTACACAAGCCAAAGGGCATGACCAAAAACTCATAGTGGCCCGCATGAGTTCTAAAGGCAGTCTTGCGAATGTCTGCCTTTTTCATACATATCTGGTGGTAGCCCGAACGAAGATCAAGTTTAGTAAATAATTGGCCGCCACTCAATTCATCCAGGTGGTCATCAATGACACGAATAGGAAATTTGTCTTTAATGGTATGTTTTTTGAGGGCACAGAAGTCAGGACACATTCGCCAAGAACCTTCTTTCTTCAGGACCATGACGACAGGAGAAGAGTAGGGGCTCGTACTAGGGCGAATAACACCTGCATTAAGCAGTTCTTGGACCATTTTATCAATTTCATTTTTGGGGGAAAAGGGGTGACGATATGGATGGATATTGGGAGCAAGGCTTCCATGTACAAGGGGAATGGAATGATCATTAACACCATAGGAAGGAGGGAGTCCATGGGGAGTGGAAAAGACCACTTGATGTTTAGAAAGGATGGCTTGGAGGTATTGCGGCACCGAGGGTGTCTTTGTTGCTTGTATGGCATGGAGTTGGGAAATAACACCATAATGACCTTTTTTGAGCAACTTTTCCATGTGATGGGAACTAGTGATCTCAGGTGAACCGGCAGTGATTCCTTGGAACTTATATTAGTGGCCCTCCTGGTCAAATTGCATGGTTAATTCCTTAAAATCCATGAGAATGGGACCTAAAGTCCTTAGCCAGTCTGCACCCAATACAATGTCCCAACCGCCCATGTTGATAGAAAACATATGAGATTTCAGGTGGTACTCACCAATTTGGAGACGCACATTTTCACAACGCCCTCCACATTTCATGGAGCCACCATTGGTAATCATGATTTGGAAATTATTGATGGCATGGATGTAGCAATGAGTTTCTTGGGCAATGCGGCGATGCATAAAATTATGGGTGCTTCCACTATCAACCAGAATGATGACCTTATGATGCTTGATGTAACCGATTAGCTTCAGGGTTTGGGGAGTAGAGAAGCCAGTGAGAGAATTGAGGGAAATGACCGGTTCTACTTCGGGAGGGTCTGAGGGAGGGGTTATATCAGTGGTTTTAGGTGACTCAGACATAAGGGGAGTTTCAACATCCTCTTCAGAAATATCCTCGGAGATGGCCATAAAAATATTTTGTTCCTTACACTTGTGGTTGGGAAATATTTGTCATCACAATTATAACAAAGGCCTTTGAGTTGGCATTCATCCATTTTAGCCCTAGTCAATTTTTGGATCTTTAGTGGAGCAGAGGGAGTAGTGGGATTTACTAGTTTAGGGAGAGGGATAAAGGAGGGTTTCCAGATTTGTGAAGATACAACCTGTTGTGCTTCTTTAGCTCTTTCAGTAGCCTCCACCCAACTCTGAGGCCGAGCCATGAGGACATGGGCCTAACTATCATCCTTGAGGCCATTGATAAAACACTCTCGGAAAAAGGCATCAGACATGCCCTCTATCCGAAAATCTAGGCGCTCAAATTAAGCTATAAAGTCTTCCACTATTCTTGATTGTTTCAACTTTGTCAAATGACCCAAATGGTTGGTGTTAGTGTCAAAGAATTCATAAAGCTCTGCCACAAAATGTGTCCAAGCAATATACCCTTGACAAGAAGTTTTTCTCCATTACCACCATTGCCAACGTTCTTGATCTAGATGGAGAACACCATACCGAAGTTTGGCCAAGTCATTTGTAATGCCATATAAAGAAAAATAATGTTCCATTTGGGTTACCCACCCAGTGGGGTCTGAGCCATCAAACTTGGTCACATCCACCCGTGGAAGGCATAGGTCACGTTGAAAGTGATGGTGCTAAAAGTTATGGGAATGAGAGGAATGTTCACCTTCAATATGTGGAGGTGAGTCAAAGGAAGGGTTATCTGTAGGGATATGCAGCTTGGTGCAGAGTGTCAAAAAGACAGATTCAAGCTGGGTGGTCAGGTCTTGTTTGATTTCCTCCATTGAGGACTGCATGGTTGTATTGATGGCGACAACATTGGCACTGAGTTGTTTCACTTCTTTTTGGGTCTCGGTGAGACTAGATTGCAAGGTATTTATGCGATCTTCCAAGTCTTGGCTATGGGTATGGGCCATGAGAACGAGGGAACCGGAAAGTGGTGGGTGGGGTCAAAACTTTTGCCGAAAAATGATATGTATGAATGTGATAAGGGAGAAGAGATGAATCCAATGGAATAGGTCTCAAATAATGGTGAAACAATTTTTATACACCTACAGAGTTATACTCCGGTCTGAAGAATACCGCAGTGATGAAATGCCCAAATGCTTAACCAGGAAGAAATTTGTAGTTACTTGGCAACCCAAACACAATTGCGCGACAATAGATCTTGTATGTTTTAATTTGTTTATGTTTCTGTCCCCAAGGGTTAGGTATTCAAGGGTTCTATAGACAAGGGTTTTCCCTGTGTTATAGTTCTCTGATATATGTGCGGGGTCCAACAATAGTACTTGACCCAATATCTCAGGGCACTAATTAAGGAGGATAGACCATACCCTTAGTCGTACTACCCGACTACCCAGGTACTAGAGAGTATCTTCCTGAGTGTTGTTCTCGGTGGCACTGTAGGAGTCAGGGGATCGATCAGTTTAACTAAAGAGGGCTTCACGAAATCTAGGTCGATCCGTACACAGGTGTTGTCTGATGCGCTACCACTCGAAGGGGTACCAACAGGGGCTACAAGGGTGGCCAAAATATGTGCACTTAAGAACCACTTGTATTTCCTGCATGTATGAATCTCTCAACCGCGGGTTTATGCACGTAACAATAGATCTTTGTGGCTTAAAGACGCCAGAATACGTCTCTACCCTGAAAAAAAATTACCCACAATTTCTGCCAAGGAAAGTGCTTTGATACCACTTGTAATATACCAGATATAAAAAGTATGCAGCACATAAATAAAATGCTAGAAATGGCATAGTAACAAAAATATAACCAGAACAATCACCACAATAACACTGAAATGATATAAGAATAACAACAGAAATAACACTTTGATTCTAAGAGAAATGTTCATGAGCCTCTTCGAGGGGGAAACCTCTAGTCGAGCAGAGCTCTATTACAATAATCTCCAAGGGTTCTCATACCCTCGACTCCTATTTATGCTAAATATGTCTATCAAAAGAAGCATCGAGAGGAAGATCCTTCTAGAAGTGGAAGCTTCTATTAGGTCTTCTTACATTCGACTTATTCTATTTTATTGCAAGGCCTTATTAATATTGACCTTTATTACATCCGAATATATTGTTCAACCTATGTGTGGGTTAGGACCCTAACAAAACCTAACCAAAAACCACCAAACTCAGCAAACAAGCAAAAGAGGTTGATGTACGTGACTATTCAAGGGAAAAGTGTGTATGTATGCATCTTGCAAAAGGACATCACGCGTATATACATGATTGTCAGGAAAAAACCCACGTATAAGTGTCAAAAACATAGCTGGGCTAAGGAGAAGGCTGAAAGAATCAAACCCAAAGTGAACAGAGGATGTCAAGCAATCAAGCGACAAGAAACACAATATGAACGAGAGAATTCTAAGGATAAAAACACTCCAAACCACAAGAAAGAAAATTCAATCCCCAGTATGGTCACAAGTTATGTTACGAGGAAAATCTCTCTATGGCGAGGGGCAAACCACAACAGACGGAAATGACTGTAGAAATCAACTATATTCTCAAGTATGCTATAGAAACAAATATGCTAGCAAGACAAGATAAGAGGCTTACCTCATCTAGACCTTCAATGAAGTCCACCATTGAGCACTCTACCCAAAGAAATACACCTGTAACTAGTCCTCAACAACCAAGAACAACAAGTATATGGTGATAATATATGATGTTAGCACATTCAATAGCATAATCCATTAACATTAATAACAAATACACCCATGGAATAATAATTCAAATATTTGCAAGATATCAATTGAATGAAAAATTAGTATTTCTATTAAGATATGATCAACAAACGTGAAAAAGTTACAAAATTCTGTGTCGGCACGGTTCAGAACTGTGAAACTAAGTTCCTTCCAGCTGGACCTCCACCAAAGGCAAGCTCATGTAAGAGATACAATGGATTTCTCACTCAATAAGGGAAGATCTTAGAGGATAAACATTGTGTTCAGACTTAAAGGATAAAGGGATGTAGACTCAATGTGAAGTGAATAATTCCTCCAGAGTAACTTTGCTCTCAAAGTTTAATTCTTTCTCTTCTTTTCCATAACTTGGAATTGGCCCATTTATAGCCTTCAAGTGGAACTGAAGGGCCGAGCCAGAACATTTTCAAAATATGGAAGGCCAAGGATCATTGATCTCCTGTTGTGACATGGAAACTTGACACCATTTTTCATTTTTGGGTACATTTCCTGATGTACGCGGGTTGTAGTGGTGCAACCTGCGTGTACACATACTATATAGTAGGAAAAGTGCGTATATGTGGAAAAAATGTATTTTTATCTCTAGGATTTTCAAAAACGAATGAAAAGTCTGCATGGGAAAATGGAAAAAGGCCTTTTATGCAAGATTGCATGGGGTGAGGAAAATATTGCTATAACAACCATATCATTAGAATGTACTCTTCAACATGCCTCCCATCAATCAACTCTTCAACATATTCACCTTCATATTTAGATTCATTTTGTTGATGGTTGTGAGACACTTGAAAATATATAAAGTTATTTACATCACTATAATCACCTATTTACATCAATATAATCACCATTAAAGTTACCATTCATCATCATTAGATTAATCTCATAAAATGCCACATATATTCTAATGCACATATCTGTTTAGTTTTTGAATCACTTGATTTGGATCATATCACATATTTTCAATCCTTTTGGGTCCATCTTCTTTAATTTTCCAATATATCCTTTCATATGGTATGCTTTGCTCTAACACAATTTTCATCTCACTGTCACATCAAATAGTCTATTTTATAAACATGTTGTTGAAACAATTTTTGCCCAATATTTTCTATCAAATCCACCTCATAGTACCCAATATTTTCTATCAAGTCCACCTCATAGTATCATTCATCTAAGGGCTTCTATTAATGTTCTATTATTCCTTTCAAAAACACCATTTTATTGAAGGGAATATGACCTAGTCAACTACCACAATATGTCATCTTTCTTACAAGAAGCTTCAACTAAAAACTATCTTTCCCTTGACTTGTTCAAAAAAATAACATACCATGAAAACCACAAATTTTTCTCAACAATTAAAATAGTTCGGAGGGATAGCTAACCACGCAATATCGTTTAAAACCTTCGTTTATCACACATGAAAAATGTCGAGGAAGAAAACATAAAACAAAAGTAAGCCCCCAAGAAACTGTACAACACAAGATACATGCAAAGTTGCTTTTATCACTTGGTGTTTTTATAGAATTAGTTAACAACAATGGTTTCCAGACATACTCGCAGTCTGATTTATTACAAAAAGTGACCAATAAGCTACAGATAGCGGGAATATATAGTGAAATTATATGAGATTGCATGATAACACTACGGAGTAGGCTAACTCGGGAGCAATATTCCCTCCCGAGCTTACTCCCTCAGGCAGGTAGCTTTCCACTTTCCGGCATCTGCAGACTGGATTCCCATGCAATCACGCTCATGCACTCCCATCCACTACCCATCCACATCCATGGTCTCATCTAGCCCTGCATCCATGGTTCCATTAGCTCCTTTTCCGACTCCCACCGATCCTCTGGTGGTAAACTCAACCAGACGACGTAACACAAGACACCATTAACACTTGACAAGACATGATTTCAATCCCATAATATAGTGAGACGTTATGTTTACTCCCTCCCCACCCATTTTCAAATTTGAAAAAACCTGCCCTGTTCACCTCACTCCGCACCTACGCTCAAATCCCCTGTTTTAGCCATCGAAGCATGGCGCCCATTTTCAAATTTGAAAAAACCTTCCCTGTTCACCTCACTCCACACCTCTGCACCTGTGCTCAAATATCCTTATGTTCACCTGTCTCTTCTCTCATACAACATTGAAGTTGCAAGGTGCTCCCCTTATGTTTAGCGTTACTAAATTAGATTCCAATGCTAGTGAATTCTTCTTATTGATTAAGCATTTTGTGCATTTAATTAATTAAGCATCTTGTGTAGTATAGATTGATAATTGGTATTTTCCATCTTCAATTTAAGCTTCGTTTTGTGAGTAGTTATAATTTTTAGAGAATCGATAGTTTTATAATTATAATGGCATTGGGACTGGTGAAGACCCTGGCGGGGTTTCTCCTGCTGCTGAATTTATTCATGTTTGTGATTGTGGTTTCTATTGCTGGATGGGCTCTCAAAAATTCCCTCGACCACACTTACTCTACTGGTACTTATTACTTGTCTACATAATATGTTTTTGTTCTTTTATACCATGGAGTGTTTTGCTGATTGATTCTATGACTAACTTGCAGGTCGTGGAAAAGATCTTCCTGTGGGATTTTTTCCAGTGTATTTTCCAATGGGGAATGAAGCTACAGGATTCATGGTTATATTTTCTTTGATATTTTCTATAGTAGGAGATGCTTCATGCCTTTCAGGACTCCATCATCTCCGGGTTTGGACTGCACATAGCTTGGCTTCCAGTATTGCATCCTCCATGACAGCTTGGGCACTCACACTACTCGCCATGGGGTATATATATAATAACTACAATTTTACATCATATGAGTCAATAAGAATTATGATCTCTGATTCATCTATGAAATGTGGATGAGTTAATTATTTTCCATTCACAAAACTAGAGGTTGGCATGCAAAGAGATCCATATGGGCGACCGAAACACAAAGTTGGTATGTAATATTCCTATGTTGTCACGTTCATACGGTCACTAATTTCATCATTCCTTTGATTCTGTTATGTTGTTTTGTATTTTTAAGATTTGGTAACTTTGCATTTGTGTGCAGATAATGTTGGAGTCATTTCTTATTATTCTGTGTGTTACAAAGCTCTTCTACATCTTACTCATTCACGGTGGATTCTTGGGAGGAAATTATTGTTCTTACCAGGACACCTACGTCGCCACAACTACCACTACAGTCGAACCTCATAAAGGAAGCACAACAATGACCTCTTCGGTTTGATATGATCAATGGCTTTGTGGTTCGTGACTAGCAAATTAATGCATAGAAAGAATGATAAACATTTTTTTTTCTATGAATCGGATACTGTAGGTTTAATGAGATGGATTTCTATTCATCCCTTACATGTAGTATACATTAGGTATCCGTTCCTTACATGCATCATTCATGAGGATTTAGTTTATGTACGACTTGCATCTTTGTATTATGTAAATCTATGTTTCTTTTAAAGCACATTCTTATTATGGAAATATATTTCTCTTCAACTAAAATCTTTCTTGCATTCAGGGTTTTTCTTGATTAATTTGTTCTCACCCGGCTCTCCATGAATAAATAATGGGTTCAATTTTCATGAATCATTCCTTAGATACATGTCGTATGAGATTACAATAGAAATCAAAATCAGTCCAGCTCTTTATATAGCAACTATAATATCCAAATAATAGAAGCATCGCAGTCTTCAAATATGTTCCATGAAGGATTTACCATTTTTCATAGGATTCCATTGTGGTGCTATGGTTGCATTTTTATGGTGAACCTCCTCATCGAATGGTTTTGAATTTGTAATAATTTTGGACCGCTACTGTGATTGAGGAATCCTTACCATGGATTGTTGGAATATATAATTCCTACTTATCTAATATGATGTATTAAGAAGTAGAGTCAATCTCTACGTGAGTTGTGTGATCTTATTATTAGGAGTTTGTTAGGGAGTTGGATTTATGAGATCCTAGATTCGTGTTTATGGTTGCGATATTTGCTCAACCTCTCATCCTATATTTGGAATAAGTTAGATCTGATAACTATCAGTGAGATCTATATAATGAGCCACAAATGTATTGTATAATGAATCAAGTAATCTAATAGTGTTGTGTTATAATGTCTCTCTCATTTGTTAATTTGGTATCAGAGCTTGGACAGGCCTAGCTCTCTCACGAGAGGGCCTGGATTATGAGAGAGAGAATGATGTGTGTTAATCGTTAGCATAGGAAAATAGTGTACAAGCCGCCTGTGTACAAGAGAGGAGCTGCCATCGCTTGAGGTGGAGCCGCATGTTGAATACGTGAAGAAGTCGTTGTTTTAGTGTAGACTAGCGTGAGATTGGAGCCATAGACTGGAAGGCGCTGCCATTGCCAAACAATTCGCCGGAGTACGAGTTTTGTTCGCTGAGTGTGTGTTGTGTGTTGTTGCTACATCACCTCAGTGCAGATCCCCGTGTTAAACGTCACGAAATATTCCCGTCTCAACTATGAATTCATCTTGAAATTGAATGCAACGAATCCCAACAAGAAAATCAACTTTATTTACGATGATTTCCCCATGAAAGTGTCTTCTGGTGACGTAGATATCGCAGAGGGATCGATCCCTGGTTTCTTCAATGAGAAGAAGAACTGACGATCATTATGGTCGATCTGAAGGGCCAGAACATAACCCTTGATGGCTTCGATGCCAAGGCACTGAAATCGGCCGCGTCAGAGGGGAAGATCATGTTGGACGTTCAAGTGAGGACTTGTGTAGGAGTGAAGATAGAGATGGAAGTCTCCTAAAGTCAGAGTCAAGGTCAATTGCAATGGAGTCTCTATTCGAATATCCAGGACGAAAGCGGCCTCTGGAAGCAACGCGGATTTAAATTCCAAATGCAAATTTAAGAGGATTATTGTTGGGAAATCAAGACAGGACTCTGCTTTGGAGAACAAGACAAATCACACAGAATGCCATCAACCAAATACTCATAGTTTTGCTGTCCATGATATTGCAGAGGACTCATTTTTTTTGAGTTTTGGAGAGGAGATGCAATTGCCGAGTAAAGGAGTCGTAAAGTAAGAGGCTACCATTGTTGGAGTTTGTTGTTGTTCGCACCATTACATGGAGGTGTTATAGCGAAATGGAGTGAGGTGTACGTGCTCATTCCATCGGACTCACACATCCTCCAAATTAAGTCACAAAAGTAAGAAAGTGAGATTGAGTTGTGCTTATATTTCTTGTTTGAATGTGTGATGATAGTTATTCAAGTTGTGTGAAATGGTTGTGTGTCTTGGTCAAGAATGATGATGAGATATAAATGGACATATGTAATGGGTTTGTAATATTGGGCATATGATTGGTGAGAGTATTGTTGATATTTTATGTACCTGATTGAATTTTTGTAGGAGGTGCATGATCGGTTGTACCCGACACCCCAGGTTATGGTCCAAATTGCAATGCTTAGCCATAGGCAAGCTAAATTACCCAGGTTTGTTGTAAGCCCTATTAGTAAGGCATAAACAGGCATATGTGTTGTAGCGCAGAAGCACGTGTGATCACAGGATGTGATACTCTCTCATAGACAAAGAGGTTGTTGCATCAAGTTGTGGAATTAACCAGTAGGGTAGGTACGAGGGTGGCAGGTATACTCGTATGCTAGCTTGATGTTGAATCAAAGACTTTGGATCTTCGATTCAAGGTGGGGATGTGAGATGGAATAATCTCAAAGTGTGAGACCAAATTATGAGTCTTAGAGTATGAGGGACCAAGTTATGTTTAAGGGAGAGTTTAACATTGATGAACCATGTAGTTGAAAACAATTCCTAGAGAACTAATGGTTACAACGACAGATGACCCATGTATTCCGGTAGATGGATTGTGTTTTATATGGACATCAATAATTATATGCAGGTACAAGGTACAAGAGGAAGAAAAAACAAAGTTCAAGGATGAAGCCCGTAGTAAAGCAAGCTCGGTGAAAAATTGAAGCCATGACAGTGATGAAGATATGACCACAAAGATATTTAGATAAGTAGTCATTAAGGGAGAGTGTTGGAATATATAATTTCTACTTATCTAATATGATGTATTAAGAAGTAGAGTCAATCTCTAAGTGAGTTGTGTGATCTTATTATTAGGAGCTTGTTAGGGAGTTGGATTTATGAGATCCTAGATTAGTGTTTATGGTTGAGATATTTGCTCAACCTCTCATCCTATATTTGGAATAAGTTAGATCTGATAACTATCAGTGAGCTCTATATAATGAGCCACAAATGTATTTTATAATGAATCAAGTAATCTAATAGTGTTGTGTTATAATGTCTCGCTCATTTGTTAATTTGGATGACTACATAACCCTGCAAACTCTCGTGCAATCCCCATTCAAGGAAATTAAATAATTTCTTTCAAAATTCAAAATAAAATTTGTTAAAAAAAATTACTTAAGATTAATCTAATGAAAAAAAAATTAACTTGAAATTTAATTTATTAAATGTTTTAAAAAATTATTTGAAAATTAATTTATTAAATTTTATTAAAAATTAATCTATTAAAAATATTTAAAATAAAAAATTGTTTATTAATTACAAACTCTTACTAAGTGAGGATCAATCCATATCGTTACACTAAATGGAAAATTTTCATTGAAATAAATTTTTTTTTAATTATTAGAATTATTTTTACTATTTTGTGATATATTTTTAAAATAATAATTAATTTTATTAATTTATTTCAATCTTAAAAATGAATTGTATTATTTAATTTTCATAATAACTTATTACAATAACTAAGTATTGTAAAAGAATATAAACAAAAATATATGTAATTGAGCTTCGGTTGTAATAAAAACAAAATTATATGAAAGTATAAATAAGAAAAAAATGTTATTTCAATTGATTCTTTTTCAATATTTAATATTTATTTTGAAAATAGTGTTTTAGGAATTATTTAACCATTACCTTAGTTTTTTATTAAAATAATCTTTTAAAACTTTTGTGGAGAGTAAGAAATTGATTTTATATGTATGTCATGAAAACCATTTTCAATAAAACATTTTTTTATGATTCTAACAATTTAGATTTCTAACCAAAACTTTATCAATTTTAAAATTGAATATCTAAACTTCGTTAATTTCCACTTTGATCATTGTGTCTCATATTAATGAGACAACTTTATAATGTATTTTTACATATTATAAAAGGTCATGACAAAGCGGTGTAAATGACCCGCTTTGGGACGCATACGCAGACCTGGGCATATCTCCTTTGGTTGAAGTGAGTTGTGGGTAGGTTTCCATTTAAGTGAGATATTATACTAAGATATATTTCTAAAAGGACATGATGGTTGATATTAATAGATATACTTGTATAATAATTTTTAAAAAATTAATCACCTAAACTTATTTTCAATTAGGTTAGATTTGAAATTGCTACATTCAAGATTAAATGATAGATGTTTTCTTAAAAGATAAAAGTTTAATTTTTTTCAAATCATTATAACATATATTTTAACACATATATTTCATGATTAAACTATGTATATCTATTCATTTTAAAAATTAATAAAACTTAAACACACTTATTATATGTTAAAGTTAAAAGTTGTGAAAAATTTACTAAAACTTATAGTGGATAAAATTTTAAAAGAAGTTTAATTAAGAGTAACATTTTTTTCAAGATAATGATACTCAATATCATGTAGATGTCTTCTTGGAAACCACTGCGGGCTGCATGCTAGGGTTTGAGTTCTAAGTCGTGACTCTGCCTCCTCATGCTAGCGTTCGAACTGCCATGGCTCCCTCTGAGGGAGGGCATCCGCCTCCTGAATCCTCAACCTTAGATCTGCAAGCCTTTCAGGCCCTAATATCTTCATATGCAGAGACGCACAAGAAAAATCCCTCACGTTTTGTCAAAAAATCGGCAGAAATTCCCAAGGTTGTTGTGCATGTTCCTTCGGTGCGGCCTCTAGCTCTTAGACTGGCAGATAGAGGACTGATAGGGATGTTCATAGGACTTTGTCCCTCCCCAAAAGCCATGCACCTCTGGTTGGAATCGAACTGGCGCAAGCTAATCCAGGGACAAATGTCGGCGACCTTCTACGATAAGTTTTTTTTTTCTTTCTTATTTGAAAAAAAAAAGATAGGGAGCTGATTTTCTGAAGTGACCCATATTTCATGGGTGCTCGTGGAATGTATCTCAATAAATGGACACCTGATTTTAGTCCAAAAAATGATATCCCCTCAGCAGTCCCTGTGTGGGTAAGACTGTCTTTCCTCCCACTACACTGCTAGACCGACGAAACCATAAGAAGTATTGACAACTCTTTAGGAAAATATATCGATCGTGTTGAACCACGAGAGGGACTTCAAGCCTATGCCAGAATCTGTGTGGAGGTAGACCTGGAAAAATGACTCCTAGAAGCAATACAGCTAAACCTAGATAACCGGTCTTACATTCAACAAGTAGATTATGAGCAAATCCCCTTCAAATGTAAAGCATGTCATGAATATGGAAATTTCGCTAGAACCTGCCCTTGGGCCAAGGAAACACAGGACCAGGACCCAAAGCAAGATAAGCGTCAACAACCAAAGCGAAAAACATCACTAGAGTCTAACAACCATTCACCAATATGTTGAGAGGTACTACAAATTGGTAAAACATCATCATTCATACCTGAACAAGACTTGGAAAAATTTGTTTCCTTCGAAGCGAAATTCTCGAATCCATGCTTCTTTCGAAAATCTTCCTTGGGATGACTTGTAATCTCCACCTCAAACCTTGTACTCGATTCCTTTTCCATTTTATACACAATTTGAACAGAACCCCAGTGATTCCTTCTTATTCACTATGCATGTGCTTTCTTTCATGGATTTTCGAGCTAAACCCCTCTATGACTTTCACCAAAACAAATAAAAGCCAAACTCTACAACCTCGTGCCTTGTATATACCGGTATATATACCTAGCATATATACTGGTATATACACTAGTATATTAACTTAGTATATACACTCGTATATATACCAGTATATATACTGGTATATATACTAGGTATATATACTAACATATATACATACATGTCAGTATATATAGTGACATATATATACTAGGTATATATACCGACATATATATACCTAGGTGTATATATATCGGTATATATACCTAGTATATATATGTCGGTATATATACCGACATATATATACTAGGTATATATACCAGTATATATTCTAGGTATATACCATTATATATACTAGTGTATATACTAAGTATATATACTAGTGTATATACTAAGTTAATATACTAGTGTATATACCAGTATATATACTAGGTATATATACCAGTATATATACTAGGTATATATAACAGTATATATACTAGGTATATATAACAGTATATACAAGGCATGAGGTTGTAGAGTTTGGCTTTTTTTTTTTTGGTGGAAGTCGTAGAGGGGTTTAGCTCGAAAATCTATGAAAGAAAGAATGAGCATAGTGCATGAGAAGGAATCACTGGGGTTCTGTTCAAATTGTGTATAAAATGGAAAAGGAATCGAGTACAAGGTTTGAGGTGGAGATTACAAGTCATCCCAAGGAAGATTTTCAGAAGAAGCATGGATTTGAGAATTTCACTTCGAAGGAAACAAAATTTTCCAAGTCTTGTTTAGGTATGAACGATGATGTTTTACCAATTTGTAGTACCTCTCAACATATTGGAAAATGGTTGTTAGAGTCTAGTGATGTTTTTCTCTTTAGCTGTTGTCGTTGATCTTGCTTTGGTTCCTGGTACTGAGTTTCCTTGGCTTGAGGGCAGGTTTTAGCGAAATTTCCATATTCATGACATGCTTTACATTTGAAGGGGATTTGCTCGTAATCTACCTGTTGAATGTAAGACCAGTTATCTAGGTTTAGTTGTATTTCTTCTGGGAGTCCTTTTTCCAGGTCTATCTCCACACAGATTATGGCACAGGCTTGAAGTCCCTCTCGTGGTTCAGCACGATCGATATAATTCCCTAAAGAGTTGCCAATACTTCTTATGGTTTCGTCGGTCCAGCAGTGTAGTGGGAGGAAAGACAGTCTTACCCACACAGGGACTGTTGAGGAGATATCATTTTCTGGACTAAAATTAGGTGTCCATTTATTGAGATACATTCCACGAGCACCCACGAAATATGGGTCGCTTCGGAAAATCAATTCCCTATTTTTTTTTCTCAAATAAGAAAGCAAAAAAACCCTTACCGCAGAAGGCCACCAACATTTGTCCTTGGATCAGCTTGAGCTAGTTCGATTCCAACCAGAGGTGCATGGATTTTGGGGAGGGCCAAAGTCATCTGAACTGCCCTATCAGTCCTCTATCTGCCAGTCTGAGAGCTAGAAGCCACGCTGAAGGAACATGCACAACAACCTTGGGAATTTCTGCCGATTTTTTGACAAAACATGAGGGATTTTCCTTTTGCATCTTTGCATAGGAAGAGATTAAAGCGTGAAAGGATTGTAGATCTGAGCTTGAGGATCCAAGAGGCAGATTCCCTCCCTCAGAGGGAGCCATGGCGGTTCGAATGCTAGCACGAGGAGGCGGAGGCGCGACTCAGAGCTCAAACCCTAACACGCAGTCCGCAACGATTTCCAAGAAGATGATCTGCATGATATTGAGTATCATTATCTTGAAAAAAATGTTACACTTAATTAAATTTATTTTAAAATTTTATCCACTATAAGTTTTAGTAAAATTTTCACAACTTTTAACTTTAACATATAATAAATGTGTTCAAGTTTTATTAATTTTTAAAATGAATATATATACATAGTTTAATCATGGAATATAAGTGTTAAAATATATTTTATAATGATTTGAAAAAAGTTAAACATTTCTCTTTTAAGAAAACATCTATCATTTAATCTTGAATGTAGCAATTTCAAATCTAACCTAATTGAAAATAAGTTTAGGTGATTAATTTTTTTTAAACTACTGTACAAACATATCTACTAATATCAACCATCATGTTTTTTAAAAATATATTTTAGTATAATATCTTACTTAAAGATTCATACCCTTTTATAGTATGTAAGAATACATTATAAAATTTGCTCATTAAAATGAGGTGGAGATGATCAAAGTGGAAATTAATGAAGTTTAGATATTCAATTTTAAAAATTGATAAAGTTTTGGTTAAAAATTTAAATTATTAAAATCATGAAAAATTGTTTTATTGAAAATGGTTTTCATGACATACATATAAAATTGATTTCTTACTCTCTACAAAATTTTAAAAAATGCAGTTCTTCCAGTCATGAATTATATATGTGTCATACCAGATTCGGCCAATAATCTCTCAATTTGTTTTTGTTACTCAAGGTCGAAGGTTTCAAGCTCCGTAGCCAAGTTTGTGAATGGTAATATTGTGGTTGAAGTGCGTATTATGAATTGAATTTTACTTGACGTTACGTGTGACACCCTTAGAAGGAAACAAATCCTTTAGATGCCTAACCGACAACTATAGTCAGCTTTGGGAAATTTGTTTGTTTTGGGTTTTATCAAATTAGTTTGCGTGATCCTTCAAATTTGGAGCAACTAAATTTCCTAATTTGAGAAGCATTTTGAAGTAGAGACTGGTGCATGTGGGTATGTGATAGGCAATCAGAAAACCTTTTTTTGGACGGGCTTCAGACAGCTTTCACCAGATTTAACAGCTTGGCTCCACTATATAATATAATAAGACCCACCATGGGAACTATGGATGGTAAGACGTGACCCGATCCCATTCCGTGGGTGGTCCAACGGAACGGCGGAAAGGAAGGACTGGAAAAAGCAGATAGGAGTGACGGAACCGGCCTCTGCACACTGCTTGCTTACAATCACTCACCCTTATAACTACGTACATTCACTAAGTATCCACGTCTCTCCCTCCTATGTAATCCGTGTCCCCCGTCCGGTGGACAACCCCTTCCCCTAAGTTTATTCCAGCCTCCCCACTTGGTGCCTTCTTCAGATGGATGGATGGAAATCTTCTTGATCACCTACTTATAACTTCAGGTACCATAAACAACCAAGGTACTGGTTAAATAATTCCTAAAACACTATTTTCAAAATAAATATTGAAAAAGAATCATTTCAAATAACATTTTTCTCTTATTTATACTTTCATATAATTTTGCTTTTATTACAACCCAAGCTCAATTACATATATTTTTGTTTATGTTCTTTTACAATACTTATTTATTGTAATAAATTATTATGAAAATTAAATAATGCAATTCATTTTTAAGATTGAAATTTTTTAATAAAATTAATTATTATTTTAAAAATATATTACAAAATAGTAAAAATAATTCTAATAATTAAAAAATAAATAATTTCAATGAGAATATTTGCTTTAGTGTAACGATATGGATTGATCCTCAATTAGTAGGAGTTTGTAATTAATAAATAATTTTTTATTTTAATTTTTTTTAATAGATTATGTTTTAACAAAATTTAATAAATTAATTTTCAAATAATTTTTTTTAAAATTTAATAAATTAATCTTCAAGTTATTGTTTTTTCATAAGATTAATCTTCAAGTAAATTTTTTAACAATTTTTATTTTGAATTTTGAAAAAAATTATTTAATTTCCTTGAATGGAGATTGCAACAGAGTTTGCAGGGTTATGTAGTCATCTGTGGTAAGGATTCCTCAATCACGGTAGCGGTCCAAAATTATTACAAATTCAAAACCAGGGAGGTTTACCAGAAAAATGCAACAATCGCACCACAATGGAATCCTGTGAAAAATGGGAATCCTGTGAAAAATGGTAAATCCTTCACGGAACATATTTAAAGTCTGCGATGCTTCTATTATTTGGATATTATAGTTGCTATATAAAAAGCTGGACTGATTTTGATTTCCCTTGTAATCTCATAAGACATGTGTGTAAGGAATGATTCATTGAAAATTGAACCCATTATTTATTCATGGAGAGCCGGGTGAGAACAAATTAATCAAGAAAAACCCCGAACTGCAAGAAAAATTTTAGTTGAAGAGAAATATATTTCCATAATAAAAATGTGCTTTAAAATAAACATAGATTTACATAATACAAAGTTGCAAGTCGTACACAAACTGAATCCTCATGAATGCTACGTGTAAGGAACGGATACCTCATGTATACTGCATGTAAGGAACGGATAGAAATCCTATCCATCTCGTTAAACCTACAGTATCTGATTCATAAAAAAAAATTGTTTATCATTCCTCCTATGTATTAATTTGCTAGTCACGAACCACAAGGCCATTGATCATATCAAACCGAAGAGGTCATTGTTGTGCTTCCTTTCTGAGGTTCGACTGTAGTGGTAGTTGTGTCGACGTAGGTGTCCTGGTAAGAACAATAATTTCCTCCCAAGAATCCACCGTGAATGAGTAAGATGTAGAAGAGCTTTGCGTGAATGAGTAAGATGTAGAAGAGCTTTGTAACACACAGAATAATAAGAAATGACTCCAACGTTATCTGCACACAAATGCAAAGTTACCCAATCTTAACGATCCAAAACAACATAACAGAATCAAAGGAATGATGAAATTAGTGACCATATGAACGTGATAGCATAGGAATATTACATACCAACTTTGTGTTTCGGCCGCCCATATGGATCTCTTTGCATGCCAACCTCCAGTTTTGTGAATGAAAAATAGTTAACTTGTCCACATTTCATAGATGAATCAGAGATCATAATTCTTATTGACTCATATGATGTAAACTTGTAGTTATTATATATATATACCCCATGGCGAGTAGTGTGAGTGCCCAAGCTGTCATGGAGGATGTAGTACTGGAAGCCAAGCTATGGGCAGTCCAAAGCCGGAGATGATGGAGTCCTGAAAGGCATGAAGCAGCTCCTACTACAGTAGCAATCAAAGAAAAGATACCATGAATCCTGTAACTTCATTCCCCATTGGAAAATACACTGGTAAAAATGCCACAGGAAGAGCTTTTCCAGGACCTGCAAGTTAGTCATAGAATCAATTAGCAAAACACTCCATGGTATAAAAGAACAAAAACATATTATGCATACAAGTAATAAGTACTAGTAGAGTAAGTGTGGTCGAGGGCGTTGTTGAGAGCCCATCCGGCAATAGCAGCCACAATCACAAACATGCATCAATTCAGCAGCAGGAGAAACCCCGCCAGGGTCTTCACCAGTCCCAACGCCATTATAATTATAAAACTATCGCTGCTCTACAAATTATAACTACTCACCAAACGGAGCTTAAATTGCAGATGGAAAATGCCAATTATCAATCTATAGTACACAAGATGCTTAATTACTTAAATACACAAAATGCTTAATCAATACAAAGAATTCACTAGCATTGGAATCTAATTTAGTAACGGTGAACATAAGGGGAGCACCCTGCAACTTCAATGTTGTATGAAAGAAGAGACAGGTGAACATAAGGAGATTTGAGCGCTGGTGCGGAGTGAGGTGAACAGGGCAGGTTTTTTCAAATTTGAAAACGGGCGCCATGCTTCGATGGCTAACACAAGGATTTGAGCGCAGGTGCGGAGTGAGGTGAACAGGGCAGATTTTTTCAAATTTGAAAATGGGCGGGGAGGGAGTAAACATCACTTGTCACCGTAATCTGGGATGGACATCACGTCTTGTCAAGTGTTAACGGTGTTTTGTGTTACACCATCTGGCTGAGTTTACCACCGGAGTATCGGCGGGAGTCGGAAGCGGGAGTCGGAAAAGGAACTGATGAAACCATGGATGCGGGGCTAGATGGGAGCATGGATGTGGATGGGAAGAGCATGGATGTGGATGTGTAGCGGATGGGAGTGCACAAGCATCCAGTCTGCAGATGCCGGAAAGTGGAAAGCTACCTGCCTGAGGGAGTAGGCTCGGGAGGAAAGATTGCTCCCGAGTTAACCTACTGTTTTCGAATATCTGTAGAGATTTAATCGCTGACTGTGGGATTATATCGGAGGTGATTTCAAGTGCAGTGATATTGGAGATGAAGATGGATGTTGAGGACGCTCAAGATTGTCTGCTTCTCCTGTCTTATATGGGCATTTTTCATTTGCATTCACCTGCACAAGACAAGAGTTTTATTTTTATGGGCATTTTTCATTTGCATTCACTTGCACAAGACATGAGTTTTATTTTTACTTTTCAGCTGTAAGTTTCAATGGCCGGTACACCAGAAAAATCAAAGAAAACAGCATAATAAAAGAGCTGGCTTGTACAAGTACGAAATAATTAAGGTACCTGTGTGAGAAACGTTGCAGGGAATGCTTCCTCGCTATTGGAATATCTGATAGACCCTGCAATAGGCGGCGGGCATGATCGGGAGTATTGATCCATATTAATTTTTATGAAGTAATTTGCATAAAATGTAATGTATTGATTATTACAAATTTTTAGTTGTTATCTTTGAAGGCTTATACCTATTGATAATGGGTACATTTAATAGGTTTTTAGTGTTTAATCAGTTTTTTATAAACAATATTAAATATTTATGAAATGGTCCCAATAAATCAATGATTATGATTTCAATTACTAACTTCCTCACTATTATAAAGACATCTATTTACATGTTTATTTTTTAACTTTTACTTAATCATATAAATAATTAACAAATATTAAAATTGTTACGATGTGAATCCGCTTTTCCATTTAAACAAGCCTAAACTTTATTTCAGACAGAATAACACTATGAATGTTAATCATACCGTTTAGTAACCGTACCCTACTAAAACTGTATATCAATGCCGACAAAGATCCTTTAGTTACTTTGAAAATTTCAAGGAAAACACTCAAAATTTCGTTACTTTGAAAATTTCAAGGAAAACACTCAAAATTCCAGATGATGAAAGAACGAAAGACGATTTATATGTGTATTTAAATATGATATTTTGATTAATTTTTTCTTACTAAAACAGTTTGACTAAAAGATTAGACTTTCTTTGCTAATTTAGATAAATGTTTGAAAAAAACAAAACATTATAATTAAAATATATATACTAATAAATAAATTTATAATTATAATAATTTATATTTATATTTAACTTTTTGTTTTTATGTTAAAAAATATAATAATAATTTAAAATATTTTTTTATTAAATTTCATAAACACTAATATTATTTAGGCCATGTCCTGCTTCAAATTTCCAAGAAATGTGATCAATGAAGCTTAGAACAGATTTATTTTCCTCTTCATGCACGGTGAACTTTTCTATAGATTAGTTTCGTTTTCATTTAATTTCAATTAATTTCTTGTATTAATGTTATATTTGTAATTTATTATAATGAAAACCGTGTAGGGATATTGAGTGAAACTGATTCCAAGATCTTTTTATGAATTTCAGCTCTTATAAATACAGAAGAAGTGCAGTCGTTAATCATAACTGTGCGCAACTGGGTACTTGAAGGTTGGGGTTCGATCCCTGATCCCTTCGATAACTTTATGACCGGAACTGATATTTTCTGCTCGGTCTGAGATACCCAGCCGTTCTGTACTTTAGTATGTGGATAACTGGAATAATTCCCACTGCTGGCCATTAACATTATGGCTTGGCCCTGTAGAAGCAAACAGACGCCATTATATTCTAAACTAGGTCAGAGCGAGAGTCTAGCACATAGCCATTTGACTGACCATATCCATACCTTATCAGTTGGAATATTGTCATATACGTACACCGTTCCACCGTAGAAAATCGTCAATTCAGCACCGGATGGCTTCTCTGCAATCGTGGACGGAGCGGGCCTGGATTCAAAATAAACAAAATTACCGTTAACCGCACACACTTATATGAGCGCACGAACTAACTTAAACACAGCTAATTTTTTCACCCATTAGAATTCCACACATAAAACTCATCAGAAACCCAGAACAACCGTACTGATTATTATCTGACGATGGATAATAATCATGACTGGTTGGGGAATAACTTAACGGAATGAGAACTAGTTCCCAACGGAGGAGAGACCGAACCGAGGAACGCAGTCTGCAACTGTGCGATTAGCACCTCCATTAACATTCGTAATCCAAACCTTCGTCACATTGCTCTTCAAACGCCTTCCCGAGTTTTAAGACCAAACCCATCCCAAGTTTCAATTCTGTAGAAGAAGGGTTGCTGAACAAACCCTTCCTCTCCGATTTGGATCTAATCTTCATCAACTCGGCCATCTACTTCCTCAGTTGCGAATCTGCATGGAACTTTTAATTTCCATACGCATGGAACTATTTAATTTCCAAGTCATTGACATTCTAAAGTTTCTTTAATTCAGAAAGTTTTGGACAGTTGAAGGTGGCATGGCGAGTGATATCGCATATGGCGCATGGTGGTATGGACCTAGATGCAGAAGTGTCGGTGGCCATGGTTTGTGTGGAAGAGTTCGTGCTCCCTTTGACTTTGGCGTTTCCCCCTTTGCGAATTCTTTTTCTTTTCAATGTTAGTGAAGGTGGGGCCTGCACAGGTCGAGAGGGGACCTAAGCAAGGTGTGTGAAAGGCTGTGGAGGGGCCTTAGGAACAATAGTGCATAGGTATAGGTTGCACAAGGTTCAACATCAAATGTGGTTTTGGGGAAGAAGGTGGAGGAGGATTAAAGTAGCAGAATCCATTCTGAATCATGAAATTAGGCAAGTTCAATGTTTCCATGACTGAAGTATCGACTATTCCTTGAAGAGGAAATATGAAAGGCACTTGACCAAAGGGATGCACTTACAGATCCAACAACAAAATGTTTTGATTTATGGCTGGACACCATACATACATTGGATGGACTAGGTTGGGTGATTAGAGGAGAATTGACATATTTGTAAAAACAAATTAATTAATTAAAAAATATACATATCGATGCATTCTTATGAACTTAGAAAATGGTTCCTGAAATAATATAGACATGGATGTTTTTTAACTGGTTATACGATGCATATTAAGAATACTAAAGCATCGATAAGAATACTAAAGCATCGATAAATATTAATTATACAAAATAATCGATGCATAAAATGTGTGATAATACATATCGTTTTCAAATTATACAGTGGGCATGTGATAAATATGAATCAATTATTTAAATATAATAACAACATCGATGCTTTTAAAAAGTTAAACGCATCAATGTGTTTAATAATACAAATCCACTGGGGAATTATATTTAGTATATGCACCAAAATGTATGAATTATACAAACACCAGAATGAACATAAAGTACAAGCACACCAGAGTTGCATACAACAAAATGGGAATCTAGGGCATAATAACCATAATTGTCCTAGTGCATTTGTTTCATATGTAAGCACCGAGGGAGTAATATAACAGTGAACAAGCATGTTTTCTTCTTATGTACGCACTAAGAAATTTCATGTAATGGAGCTTGGTGCAGTTTTGTTTTATGTCCACACCATGAATTTATGTAATGACGCACTTGTGTTTTTTTTTTTGGTTTTATGTACGTTCCGAGGAATTTTATGTAAGGTGTCTCCTCTGCATTTTATGTTTGGGTACATGCTGAGGCATTTTATTTAGTGACACACTGGTGTGTTTTGACAATAAAAACACTGAAAAAAACATCCTCTACAACCTCGGTGTTATGACCCAAAAGCGACATATATATGGCTAAATTTATATGATATGACCCCAAGGGGGGGGGCATATATGGGCCTAAATGTACATGTAATGTGTAAATACATATGTAATAGGGTCGGCCTAGTGATAAAGGGGCTTGATGTGCAAGTGTGAATACATATATAGAAGAGATCATGTATTCATTATTGAGAGGTGAAATGGAAGTATGAATGGTATTGGGTTATTTACAGGGGGGTCCCCTATTCTTTAAGGCATTATTGTGTAACTTATATATATTGGAGTTGTTCTCCGCGTTGACATTTTGTACATGGTGTGTACTTCTTTTATTTTGTGATATTATGATCATTTTGGATCATAACATTTGGTTTCAGAGCTCAAGGTCTTGGGGTTTCGCTGCTACATCTGAGACACCTTGGCATTTTCGCTATAATTTTTTTTCTACTACATTTCAGAAGGAACCCCTTGGAGGATATTTAGTATGCGGATCAAGACCTTGAAATCTAGAGGATATTCATAGAAATTATCCATGTATTGGTGATAAAAATTTCAGCTTCTAGGTCATCATAATTGTGTAGATACACCCTGTCGAAGATAGGGTATATGACTAGTCGTATTGACTAGTCTCAAACATGTGTTTCGGGTAAAGAAACCATAACTCATTCATAGAGAATCCAAATTGAGTTAGACCAGTTGCATCAAATAGTGCATAGGCCAAATTATTTCTGGTACAATTTTTGTAATTTTATATCATTTTTTGTGCATGGGACACGCTGTACAAGTGCTCTCTACCGGAAAGGACAAAAATCAACAAGCTGTGGGGAATTTATCATAACTTCCACTTGGCACATCCAATTTTGGTCAAACCTCTGACATTGCAGAGAAGAAATTTCAGAGTACTACAGGTCACAATTTTAGACTAAGAAGGCCAGGAATTTAAGAGATACATCATAAGTAAGGTCGGCTAGGTGGACAGACTCCAAATGAGGGTTTCAAAGACCTCAATCAAGTATCTATGAAAATACCTAAATTTACGCGAGATGAAGATAAAGATGAAATCAATCCTATGGAATGGTTGAGATTCGTAAAATAATATAATATGACTCCTAGGAAAGCAAGAGATTATTTTTTTGATGAAGCTTGGAAGTTTTGGATGAGTGTTGATCAAAATCCTTGATGGCACTGCACATGGGAATAGTTTGAAAAACTCTTCTCAGATAAATGGATTAGGGATACAAAAATGAATGAAATGTATAGAATTCAAGATGAATTAAAAGAAGAAAATGAAGATATTAAGAAGAAGGGTGAGGATCTATCTAGGATAATATCCCTTAATGAATCATTCATTAAGGAGGTTAAGAACCTAAAGCAAGAAAAGACTAGCAAAGACAAGTGGGAAAAAGATGAATCAAGAGAAGATTTGAAAAATAAATATGAAGAGATATGTAGGTTAACAAGCCATAATAAAAAACTATTGGATGAGGCTAAGAGATTGAAAGAAGAAAAGAAGAATTGTCAAAATAAAGAAGAAAGAAGAATCTTGGATGAAAAATATACCAAAAGACCGCAAGAGGAAATTTGCAAGAAGGTTGATGAATCCTTAAATATGGATGAGGTGAAGTCAAAAATGAAAGCCAAAATTGAAGAAAGACGTCAGAATTTTTTAGATGGGATTACATTACAGATTCATAAGGAGAAAGAAGACAAGATTCAAGAAGGTCAACAAAAGATACTTGAAGAAGTTGAACTCCATCTAGAGGATGTACATGCCTAATATGATGGTGTTATCTCAAAGGCTAGAGGAGGTTGTAGAGGAGGGTTTTTTGAAAACTTTTAAAATTTTGTGACACCAAAAACCTCCACAAAAACCTCCTATAGAAGGTGTTCTCCTTGTAGTGGCTACTGATCATATATAAAGTGTGCATGTGTCATGAAAATAAGAGATAGGAACCTAACCTCCTCTGAACAAAATTCATTTATATGCAATTGAGCACTAGAAAACTAAATGTTTGTACTCAAAAAAATGTTTGGATTGGCATATCTCTACACATATGCAACTTGTCTCTCTCTTTAAATGCATGGTATTAGATCAAGGAACTAGGGCCAAACCTCCCCCCTTCCTAGACAATCCGGTGATAAAATAAATATCCTCCTCCATGGGTTGATACCACAGCTCAAGACCATGATCCTTCAATGCATGTTTATCATGATTCCAACGATGGATCAACTTCTATAAAAATGAATATTTCCCCCTTAGGGATATATCCTCCTCATAAAACTTTAGGGGGACAACATTCCTCAAAAGGGAATGAGTCTGAGGTGCAATAGATCGATGGATACTCTCCCTGTTTCTTACCTCCCACTCATATGTGAATTTTGATGTGTCAACTTGTTGTTGTTGCTCCTATGATGATTGTTTTCATTTATGATTCACATACAAGTACTTTTAGGAATATATATATATATATA
>ML777907.1:0-28835 GCA_009831015.1 Picea engelmannii | reverse complement strand
CTCATACATATATAACCATATTTTGTTTATCAAAAATGAAAATTTATTTTTCTTATAAAAAAAATATGGTAAAGTAACCTGTGTTCCTTTAATAGATAATACACATTGTGACTGGTGCATTCTATCATAAAATAAGCACCACAATTTTCATAGTGCCCCATCTTATTTTGAGTGCTAATCATACTTTAATCATGAAACACACCACTATGATATTTGTTTTACGTGCGGTACGATGCACGACACTAGTGTGAGTTATTCCCTATAATGCATCTACTTGAAATGCCTCATCTAAAACAATACACACCATTAATGTACATAGGTAAGTTAAGTGCTCCAATTTTCTTGGAGCACCGAAGCGTATTTCCAATGGTGCATTGTGTTTTATAATGAACCAATCATGGGGCATCCCACTGGACACACCTCTATCCTAATTTTTAAGTATGTGGGATGTACATTACGGTGAGGTGCGCTAGTGTCATTTATTCTCTATAATGCACTGGTGTTATTGATTCTCTAGAATGCACCAGTGGGTTTATTGGAAAGGTGGTGCCTCTTCTAAGATGAGAGGCATCGATAATGCACACATGTCATTCCAGTCTGTGATGTATAGTTTTGAGCAGTGTGTCGTTTACTTTTAGATGCATCGCTAGTGATTCTTCCTATATATTCATAGGACACAACCTCGAGTTCGATGTGAGGTGAACCAATAAAGTACATCAAGAAGTTTTTTTTAATTATAAAAAAACACGAAATTTAATCCCAATTTTAAATTTTAATTCGATGAAATTGAAAATAAGGAGGAAATAAACAATTTACCTTGTCTCTTATCACCCAAGGAAGCATGGTTTCCCCGAGGAGAAAAAATGAAAATTTGTATTGTTTTCCAAAATTCAAAAATGTATCGAATCTACAGATGAAACTATCAAACCAAGGAAGCAACATTATAGAGCAATGAAAATAGGCTTACCATAGAAGGACTGTGAACAACGATGCTTGTGTAAATTGTTGGAGGCATAAAAGGAAATGTGATAATGAAATTCAGTTTGGTAATTTTTATTTTTTATTTTACCAATGTATTTTGTAGTACCAAAATGAACTTGTTATGCTTTATTTGTTTTTACATTATAGCGGTGTGTCATATAGTAAGATATGTCATTGTGTGGTAGTATGAGTAACACATTGGTTTTTTTTTTTCTATATATTAAAAAATCAAGCATACAGTAATATTAAGTGCACCCTTATTTCTTTTTGGTGTTCCACTACCATATACAGACCGGGGTGGTTAGGTTTTTCAATGCATCGGAAAAATATTTTTGGTTTTTTAAAATCATTTTTTTTTATTGAATAGTCAATTGTTCTAACTCGATCTAATCCATGGTTCATATGCACAATAATGCTCTTAATTCATTGTGGAGAATAAATATGAATTTATTTGAAAAAAAATGATATTTTAACATTTTATGTTAATGATTGTTATGAGTGCCCCTTATTAGTTCAAAACTGAGGAATTATGTTTGTGATTGCATCGGTGGATTTTTTCTATTTAGGCACACCAATGTAAAAACATCCACAAAAATATTCTGTCATTCGACTCCACTAACAACCTCCACTATAAACAAACACGAGATAAATTTTTCATGGATGTTTTGTGAAAGCCTTTGATACAAGGTGTTCTCCTTGTAGTGTAACATTTGTCCTCCTAATGTCTAATCAATATGCAGTACTGGAAATAGTTCATACATGGGCTAGTTTTTCTTCTAGAGTGCCAACAATTTCTATCCTAATGACATATTTTGTTTCAAAAAGAATAAATATAGATACCATATCATACCTTTTTTATTTGTGATGATTCTTACCATCTTGGTTTCTTTATTCCCCAAGTCTTGGACTATATTTGTGTGGTAAAATCATCCCTTTATTTGCATTATAAAGGCCAATATACAAGCATATTTTAGGGCCCAATTTACCAATTAATTTCTAGTTGTATTTTTCTCCATGGAAATGGGTTATTGAATCTCATTCATCTTTCCTTGACAAAGGTGTTTTGAACGAAAGTCTTACTTTCTTCTTGTATACTAAATCCCAGGCCTTCATGTTTGGGATTCTATTGAGCTATAATACAGTATACAATCCCTTAACTTTTCTTACCTATCCCTTGGTCATTGTAGTGCATTTGCCTCAATAACTAGGAATAAATAATTCTAGTGTTGTGCTCTTTAGAAAAAATCTTTGAGGCATCTCCATAGGTTATGGGCAATATTTTATGATGAAAGGTTTACTATAAATTTAGAAATTTCATCTACAAACATTGAGAAGTATACATAAAGAATTAATAATTATAAGTAATGAATGAATAATAATAATTAATAATGAGATACACATAAAATGTCTTTAACTTGATGGCAAAAGTATACACATGCACAAATAAATTATACTGTAGCACATCAACTCTATTTTTTAATTATAATGACATAGAAAATGGGGTAGAGAAATGATATGATGATGGAAATTAAAATTCCTCCGAGTGCATTGAGTTTTGCATTACAAGTACTTGAAAAAAGGAAACACTACAAGGTGACATGATTTCCACCACATGTCTTGTATCGTTTCTAGTTTTTCTTGATATTTTTTAGAATTGAAAAGGTGCTCACCTTTTGGATTTGTTCATATGTTGAGTTTTTCTATCATTGCATGAACATTTTACCAAACCTTAAGGTTTATGTTTAAGCTAGGAATATTCCTAGTGTTCCAATAAGGTGGTATGATGGTATGTTGTTGTTTCCTCATTTTTTTCTATTCCAGTAGGAGGCCCTCTCAACAGAATCAACTCTTCAACATCCCTCCCAACAATCAACTCTTCAACATATTCATCTTCATATTTATATTCATTTTGCTTAATATTTGATGGTTCCTTTTGTTGATGGTTATCAGACACTTAAAAATACATAAATATATTTACATCACTATAATCAACTATTTACATCAATATAATCATCATTAAAGTTACCATTCATCATCACTAGATTAAGCTCATAAAATGCCACATAACTTCTAATGTAGATATCTTTTTAGTTTTTGGATCACTTGGTTTGGATCATGAGCAAATCCTAGGAAAATGATTTTCAAGACCTTTGGGTCCATCTTCTTTTTTTTGCCAATATGTCCTTTCATATGGTGTGTTTTACTCTAACACAATTTGCATCTTAGTGTCACATAAAATAGTCTATTTTACAAACATGTTTTTGAAACAATGTTTGCCCCATATTTTCTACCAAGTCCACCTCACACTATCATGCATCTAGGGGACTCTACTAATGTTCTATTCTTCCACTTAGCAACACCATTTTGTTGAAATAATATGCATTAAAATATAACATCTTCATAGATATAGCTCTAATATTTGAGAAATGGTTTCCTACTTTGATGGCAAATTGTACAAGATTTACATTCCAAATTTATCAAAATCATTTTTTACCTTTTTTTCTTCATTTTTAGCATGGTTGGGCATTCACATAAATATAAATTTGAAGCCACAACCTCATGCCAACTATTTTTTCTTTACATTTCTATTATGGATTTGGTATTAGCTATTTAAAAATTTAATGCCACAACCTTCATTAAATTGTTTTCTATAATATATAGTCCAATTTCTGAATTTAACTCAAAAAATCACAAATTCCATTCTCTGTGTGTTGGCCAGTTTGCACAGAGTGAATGGGCATTGGCATTGTTTCCATTGATGTCAAAATTCTCATTATTTATTTTATGAGTAAGAGTTTGATTTGTTTGTTATTGGACTAGCAACTCAATTAACCTAATGAACGGGTGGTCAAAGGCTTAGTTGAAAATGACAAGAAAACTGGATTATAAGTTATATCACCAAAGCTCACATGTTAAGGAAGTTTCCCAATTAAGAGGAGTTAGACTTTTGTGATAAGTGAGACAAAATTTAACATTGACATCTACATCAACTAATGTAAAAACTTTCTGATCTTGGTAAGAGTGAGAGAAACACAAACAAAACTGAGTGTGTTCAAGAACTCGGTGATGGGTTTTGATAAGTGAGACAAAAGTTAACATTGACAGCTACATCAACTAATGTAAAATCTTTCTGATCTTCGTAAGAGTTAAAGATAAACACAGAGAGAACAGAGTGTGTTCAAGAACTCGGTGATGGGTTTTTTAGTTGAAGAAAAACATAGAGAGTTATTCACGGTTTTTAGCTGGAAGTCTCTTGCCAATTTGCTGGAAGAAAAACGCAGAGGGTTATACACATTTTTTCCTGGAACTCCATTCATCATTTGCCGAAGAGAAAAATGTAGAGATTCAAAAACGTTTTTTCTTGGAACTCTGTTGCTCATTTACCGAAGAGAAAAACTTAGAGATTCAAAAACGTTTTTTCTTGGAACTTTGTTTCTCATTTGCCAAAAAGAAAAACGTAGAGATTCAAAAACGTTTTTTCTTGGAATTTTGTTTCTCATTTGCCAAAGAGAAAAACTTAGAGATTCAATTTTTTTTTTACCTGGAACTCCATTATTCATTTTCTGAAAGGAAAACGCAGGCGAAAATGTGTTTGAAGTAGTTAGAAAGTACAGAGGTATGTGTTTGATTTCTTAATTGTGAAAAGTCGAGAGGTTAATAGTTGATTTTCTCCTTAAATGAGAAATGCACAAAGAAGAGGTACACTCTGATGTTGCAGATTGTATGGTTGTTTTTACACTGAATACACTCTGATATAGATCTATAATAGAGGTATGAAATGTTTGATTGATTGAGCAATTACATCTAAGGTAAATGCATTAAATAATTAAAGGTTGTCTTTGTAATTCAAATATAAATTGAGATCATTATTTATTGCAATGAAGATTATCTACAGATTTGATTTCCAGGTTTATAACAGAGTAATCATGAACATATTGAGCTAATCAGTTTTGGCACTGACAGAGTGTGAACAAAGTTTCATGTGAGTAAGATGTGTGTTGGTTGAAAACAATAACAGGTTTGAAAAAGATGGAATTGATGGTTACAAGTTTCTTTTCATAGAAAGAAATTAACAAAAGGATATTGATAGTTTAAGAAGAGTGTTTGAAACAGGTTGAATCCAGTACTAAGGGAGGAAGGGAGGAGCTAGGAAGACTAACCGTCTCATTGCAAGTTGAAGCTTGCATTCAGGCAGTAGAAGTTGTCGTTTAGTAGGAGCTGAAGATAAAGAGGTAGTACCCTCATCTGAGTAGTTCCTCAAACAAAATTTGATGTAACTGAAGTAGCTTGCTTGCTTTACATTCACAAGAAGAAGAAGAGGTTTTTCCCTTTATGGGTTTCCTCATAAATATTTTGTGTCTTTGTCCATTTCATGTGATTGATGGTTACTAATTCATTTTCACTGAGAAAAAATATTTATCAGTTTTTAAGCTGCATTAAAGAAGTAATCTATGTTAAAGAGATAAAAGTAAAAATTGTGTATACAATGGATTCACCCCCCCCCCACCCCCTCTCAGTTGCTCAACTTATCCAACAATTTCTATCAGAGACGATTACTTCAGAACTCACTTTAATCACTGGAAGTTTGGTCTTTTATGATGGATAAGAAATCTCAATTTACAAAACATGGATTACCTCTATTTGATGTACATAACTATGCCTTTTGGAGTATCAGGGTGAAATTATTTTTTCAAGCTCAAGGAGTATATGTTTGGCAAGCTGTGTTGAATGAATATAGTGTTCCAACAACCATTCCAACAGATGTTGTAGGTAAGAAACTTTATGAAAGTAATTCCAAAGCTATGTATGCAATACTTGGAGGTTTAGCAGGGTCATAATTTATTAAGGTTATGCACTATGTGTCAGCAAAAGAATTATGGGACAAGATGAAAAATGTTTATGAAGGAGATACTAAGGTGAAGAATTCTAAGTTACAGTCATATAGGAGTCAATTTGAAAGTTTAAAAATGGACTAATCTGAAGATATAGAAACTTACTTCCTTCGTATTGATGAAGTAGTTAATACCATGAGAGGTCTAGGAGAAGAAGTTAAAAATGATAATATTGTACAAAAGGTACTTAGATATCTACCTATAAGATGTGATCCAAAAATATCTTCTTTAGAAGACAGATCTAATCTTGCTACTTTAGAAATGGGTAAACTACATGGAATACTAATAGCATATGAGATGAGGACCTCTGGTGATAATTCTTCTAGGAAAGAAGCAACTTTCAAGGCAACAAAGAAGGACAAGAAAAAGGTTGAAGCAGAAACCAACAATTATGGGGATTCAGAAGAGGATATGGAAGAAGCTAATTTTGTCAAAAATCTGAAAAAGGGTACTGGCAAATACAAAGGTCAACTTCCTCTCAAATGTTTTGGTTGTGGTAGAATAAGACATTTTGCTTCTAAGTGTCCTTTCAATAAGTATTCTAATGGTGAAGATGAAAGTAATAGAAAGAGTAAAGAATACAAGAACAAGTATAAGAAGTCTTTTCAAAGAAACTCATATAAAAAGAAAAGTCTATTTATTAAAGATGTTAGTGACTCTTTAGAATCATATGAAAGTGATGTTAGCTCATATATAAGACTATTTATGGCTATATAAAATCAGAATGATAAAGTTACTGAAGAAGAATAAGGTGAAGTTGATTTGGAACTTGAGCTTGTAAGTGCTTTGACTGAAATTAGAAAGGTAAGAAGAGAATGTAAACATTTCAAAGAAGAAATTAAGAATCTTGAAAATGAGATACAAAAATCTAACAAGTTGATAGAAAGCACTGAAACTATGATAATTGATTTAAAGCTCAAAAAAGAAAAAGCCAGAGTAACTGAGGAATCACTAAACAATTTGCTTTTAGAAAAGGAAAAGGAAAATGGCGGTCTGAAACTTAAAGTTGTCTCATTAAGAAAGAAGGTACAAGAAAATAACATGGATGATAGCTCAAGGATTTTGAAACATATTGTTAGTAATCAAAGACCAACAAATGAAAAAACTGGAATTGGTTATAAATCTGAGGTTATTGATGCAAATACTAGTACAAGTTTTGAAAAAGAAGGTACATGACATACAAATGTGAAAAACACTAGCAAGCAGATGGAATCAGTAAAGCAAGAAGGAAATCAGACTTCAACATTACACAGAAGAAGCTATGATAGGAACCAGACAGGTTTGATGGATATTGTTTTTTTTGTTACAAGTATGGACATAAAGCTACCTTTTGCAATGGCTTGTCAAGAAACATAAATGCACATAATAATCGTGACAAATCTAGGTTTGATTATGGAAGAAGGCATGATAGAACCATTCAAAACAATGTGAACAATTCTTACAAAAGATTTGATGTTTTAAGGTTTGAGGGTGAATGTCACAGGTGTAATAATTTTGGACATGTGTCAAGAAACTGTCCAATGAACTTTTAGAAATCTGTTGAACCTAATTACGCTAATCTGAAAGCTAGATGGTGGAAAAAAAAAAGTGACCATTTAGAATATGAAAAATGCACTCTAGCTTTACATGCTGATCATAAAGTAAAATCGTGTGTGGATAGTGGATGTTCAAAACATATGACGAGCATAAAACAAAATTTTGTTACATTAGATGAAGGAAAAGAAGGTACGATCACTTTTGGTAATGAACAATCAGCTCGAATAATTGGAATAGGTGTTGATACTGAGAGGGGGTGAATCAGTATCAAGTAAAATTTAAAACATTTTTCAACTTATACTTAAACCATTCAATTATATCCAATGAGCAATGAATAATAGTATAAGAGTTACATCAATACACCACAATACACCATGCACAATATATGATAAATAATCAATCGTTATTGTTCGAGGGAAGTAATGACTTCCAAATGTAAAGGGAGGGATAAAAATATAAGAGGAATATACAATCCTCCAATATCAAGAGAGGTTTAAAATCTCCATCCTTGACCCTTCCTTCCACCCAAGAATATATGAAAGATAATAAAACTTTACATTAAATAATCACCATCAACCAACCATCACATAGAACTTGATAATGCTTCCTGAGACTTCTTCAATTTCTCCAATTTTTTAATTCTTGGAATACTCTAATCCTATAGATAATATTACTCAATGTATTCTCTGAAACTCTTCCAAGTTCCACTCCTTGAATCCTCTCCAAAAAGAAGTTATAGAAAGAATGGTAGACTTTATTCAATTTTGGTTTATTCAGGAGAACTAACTTGTACAGAATTCCTCGTTCTCAATATTTAACATCAGATTCTGAAACTGGTACAAAAGAAAATAAAGTCCATAATATTTATAATTAAATTGATCCCACTTAATTTGGATTCTCTATGAAGAAGTTATGACTTTTTTACCTGGAACACATGTTTATTGATTAGCTTCAGGACTGGTCAAAAACCCTATCTTCCACATAGTGTATCTCCATAATTATAGTGAATCAAGAGCTTAAAATTTTACCACAGGTACCTTGATATGTCTTCTCAATACCAATCAATTTCACCATCTGAATCATTCTAAAAAAAAAATTATAGCAAAAATGGTAAGAAGACCTGTAAATAACATACCTTAGAACACATCACCAAAAGACTTCATCCTCCCTTGAATTCCAACCTTGTTTACTTTTGATTTCCTCTGAAATTCGACTTGTGTATAAAATGAATGTATAATGATATTTATTTATACCATTTATGTCACTTCCTTTAAACATTACGGCTGACCTAACACTTTCTTATTTTGTAATTCTTTTCTTTAATTATCTTCAGAGCCTACATGTACTTCCTTCTTCAATTCACTTTGTCATCTTCAAAAATTCATTTCTCCTCAACCATGAGGATCCACGTGATGTGCCAGCTACCATTAGAAACAACATGATGTATACTATCCATTCATGGGTTTTTTTTTTTCATGTACATTGTCCTTCATGTCCAAATACCTTCATCAATCTTATGGCCCAGAACCAATGACTAGGGTTGACATCAATGACAACAACCAATCTTCCAACAATCACCCTCTTTGTCATTGATGGCAACACTCATGCTCCCCCTATCATCATGATCTCAATTTCTCTCCCCCTTTGACATCAATGGAAAAGGGTAGGGCTACTCCCCCTGAGTTTAATGAAAAAAGGTAACTCTCTTCTTTGGGACTGCTCCCCCTGAACATGTGGCACTAAATAATACTTCATCCTTATTTTTGGTCTTTGGGACTTTTTATTCCTTGGAATCCTTTTCTGTGGCTTTTGGATTATCTCTCTTCTTCATGTCTAGGATGTATATGTTGTCCGATCTTCTTGTTGTAGTTGCAACCAATCTTCTTGAATTAGTTTCTCTGATTTTACATTTTCGGGAGTCAAAAGTAAAAGTGTATCCTTAATCACATAGTTTGTTGACACTGAGGAGATTATGCTTCAGATATTCAACCAATAGGACTTTTCTTGCTTTTACATTTTCACTTCCAAGATTTACATGTCCTTTTCCAAGTATTTTGGTAGATGAGTCATCTCCAAATGCAACATTTCCACCCTTTTTCTTCAAGATCACAATTTTGCTTTGATCTCCGGTCATATGAGATGAGCACCCACTGTCTATGAACCATTCATATTCTTCTTTGCATTCTTTAGTGACTAATGTTATTTGACAGTTTTCATTTTGTGGAATTTCTTTCCTTTTCCATGTTGTAGTTGGTATACAGACATTTGGCATACGATTATCTTCCTTCATCTCTCAGCAATATCGTTCTTTGTGACTAAGATTATTTCACTTGTAAGATACAATATTTTTATCCATTAATGGGTAAAATGGATTATAAATTTTGTTAACAGGTCTACGAACATTTCCATATCTACTATTTTCACCATTCATGTAGCTTGCATATATGTCTTTCATTGATTCTACAATTGATTGCATTGTGTCCAAAATTTCCACAAGTATAACAATGTCTAAGAAATAAATTTTGATACCTGGAAGTAAGTGATATTCTTTGTGATGTGGTCCATATGGGTTCACGATCTATTCTTATGTAGTTTCCTTCATAATGATTGCTTTCATACCTAATGGGAGATGATCTTCTTGATGTCTTGTTCCTTCTGAATTCTAGTCTTCTATCTTGTTGTTCAACTTGTTCTGGAGTGTTGGTTTCATCATTTTCATTTTCCTTCTCTTGTTTTGTTGTTTTAAAAATGTCATTGTATCCTAGTCATGTCTTGTCATTTGGAGATCTTTGATTTCTAAGGATCTCATCTAATTTTTCAGTACTTGTTTCGAACTTCTTCAACTTTTCGATTGTCAATAGTAGCTCCCCTTTTGTGTGATCCAATTTTTCTTTCAATTTGTCATAATATTCTATTTTTTCCTTCAAGCTATCAATGGTGTTTTCAAGCTTGTAATTCTCTTCTTCAAAACTACTCAATTCACCTTTTAGTATTATGTTTGTGTTTCTAAGCTTGCTATTTTCAGTTTCAACATGCTTCAAATTTTCAAGATTCTCATCTTCTTCTTCACTCTTTGCATTGTCTTTGTATCCCTAAAAGGAAACAAGGTTGGTTTCTTCATCTGAATCTTCTTCAGAAATGTTTTCTTCTTCTTTAGAATTCTTTTGATCATCATCTTGGGTTTCTTGGGTTATGAAGAGGAATTCTCCTCCATCATTATCTTCTTCATCAGTCTCATATGAGGAGATGTCATCATCCTTGGAGTTGAGGCTTTTTTTTTTATTGTTGAGAGTTCTTTTTTTATAGTAGTAGTTTTCAACAATATGTCCTTCTACCATATTTAAAGCATTTGAGAGGAGAGTTACCTTTGTATCTTCCACTTCCCTTATGGAACCTTCTTACGAAATTTTTTATTTCTTCATCAAGGTTGTTATCCTTGTCTTTTGTATTCTTTATGGCTTTAAAGTATGCTTCATAACTTGTCTTGTCCCTTTCTGTACCTATTCTCATTTCATATTCTATAAGAGAACCATGTAATTCATCCATTGTCATTTTGGTCAAGTCCCTAGTTTCTTCAATGGTGGAGACCTTAGCATCATACTTCAAGATAAGTGATCTCAAAACTTTTTGTACAACCAAGGATTCATCGATCTCTTCTCCTAATCCTCTGATAGTATTAACAACTTCAACAACTCTAAGAAAATATGTTGCAATATCTTCCTTTTCATTCATCTTCAAATTTTCAAATTTTGTTCTATGTCATTGAAGCTTGACTTGCTTAACTTTTGGATACCTTCGTAGATACTCTTGAGTTTTTTCCATACCTCTTTAGTAGTGTTGCAACCCATAACTTTGCTAGCAATAGTTGGTGCCAATGCTCCTATAATAACATGTCTGGATTTTGAATTACAACTCATAATATTCTTCTCATTTGGATTGGTTGGAGCATTATTTGGGATTACATAGCCATTTACAACTGAGTACCAAATGTCTACTCCCAAAGATGTTAGGTAAGTTTTCACTCTATCACTCTAGTATGAATAATTACTTCCATCAAATCTTTGAATCCCATTTGAAATGTTCTCATGGTCATCCATCTCTACTCAGGATTTTCCTTCCAGTGATTAAACTTTTCTGAAGGCAACCCGCTTTGATACCAATTGTTGATACTGAGAGGGGGGTGAATCAGTATCAAGTAAAATTTAAAACCTTTTCAAATTATAATTAAACCATTCAATTATATCCAATGAGAAATGAACAATAGTATAAGAGTTACACCAATACACCACAATACACCATGCACAATATATGAGAAATAATCAATAGTTATTGTTCAAGAGAAGTAATGATTTCCAAAGGTAGCTACAACTTCCAAATGTAAAGGGAGGGATAAACATCCAAGAGGAAGATACAATCCTCCAATATCAAGAGAGGGTTGAACTATCCATCCTTTCCCTTTCCTTACACCCAAGAATATATGAGAGATAATAAAAATTCACATTAAATCATCACCATCAACCAACCATCACATAGAACCTAATAATGCTTCCTGAGACTTCTTCAATTTCTGCAATTCTTCAATTCTTGAAATAATTTGATCCTGTAGATAATATTATTCAATGTATTCTCTGAAACTCCTCCAATTTTCACTCCTTGAATCCTCCCCAAAAAGAAGTTATAGAAAGAATGGTAGACTTTATTCATTTCTGGTTTATTCAGGAGAGCTAACTTGTACAGAATGTCTGCGCTCAATATTTAACATCAGATTCGGAAACTCGCACACAAGAAACTAAAGTCTGCACTATTTCCAATGAAAATGGTCACACTTAATTTGGATTCTCTATGAAGAAGTTATGATCTTTTTACCCAGAACACCTATTTATTGACTAGCTTCAGGACTGGTCAAAAACCCTATGTTCCATAGAGTGTATCTCCATAATTATAGCGAATAAAGAGCTTAAACTTTTACCACATGTACCTTGATATGTCTTCTCAATACCATAGCAATTTCACCATCTGAAGCGTTCTGAAAAACAAGTTATAGAGAAAATGGTAAGATGACCTATAAATAACATACCTTAGAACACATCACCAAAAGACCTCATCCTCCCTTGAAATCCAACCTTCTTTACTTATGATTTCCTCTGAAATTTGACTTGTGTATCAAATGAATGTATAATGATATTTATTTATACCATTTATGTCACTTCCTTTTAACATTAGGGCTGACCTGACACTTTCTTATTTTGTAATTCTTTTATTTAATTATCTTTAGGGCCTACATGTACTTCCTTCTTCAATTCACTTTGTCATCTTCAAAAATCCATTTCTCCTCAACCATGAGGATCCACGTGACGTGCAACCTACCACTGGAAAAAACATGATGTATACTATCCATCCATGGGTTTTGTTTCTGCGTGTACATTGTCCTTCATGTTCAAATACCTCCATCAATCTTGCGGTCCAAAACTAATGATTAGGGTTGACATCAATGAAAACAACCAATCTTCCAACAAGAGGTAGTGTGTGTCCGAATAAAAAAAATATTATGGCTGAAAATGTCTTGTTGGTTGAGGATATGGAACACAATTTATTGAGTGTAAGTCAAACTTGTGATAAAGGGCATTATATGATTTTTTATTGTAAAAATTATCAAATCAGAGATGTCAAAACATTTATTATGAAAATGTCTTGCTGGATGAGGATATGGAACACAATTTATTGAGTGTAAGTCAAACTTGTGATAAAGGGCATTATATGATTTTTTATTCTAAAAATTATCAAATCAGAGATGTCAAAACAAATAGGTTAGTTGGAACAACTACAAGAACACCGAACAACATTTACATACTAGATGAGAAAAAGGAAACTTGTTATCTTGGGAATGAAGATGAAAGTTGGTTGTAGCACAAAAGGATTGGGCATATTAACTTTGAAAATCTGATTCAGTTAAACAAAAAAGAATCTATAAGAGATTTAATTGTCATGATGAATCTTACTAGTTCTATTTGCAAACAATGTAAACATGGTAAACAAACTAGATTTAGGTTTAATACCAAAGAACACTCTACAACAAAACCTTTGGAAATAGTACATGCTGATGTTTGTGGACCTATGAGGACAACATGATTAAATGGTGAAAGATATTTTCTGTTATTTGTGGATGACTTTACTCAGATGATTTGGATGTTTCTGTTGAAAAAGAAGTCCGAAACATTCAATTGTTTTTAAATTTTCAAAGAATTGACTAAAAATGAAATTGACATGAAAATTAAATGCTTAAGATCAGAAAATGGGGGAGAGTTTGTTTCTAAATAATTCAATAAGTATTGTGATGATAATGGTATCAAAATACATTTTTTTGTTACTGAAACACCTCAACAAAATGGTGTTGTAGAAAGGAAATAAGATTGTTATGGAGATGACAAAAACAATGCTAAATGAATCTAAAGTGAGTAACATACTTTGGCCTCAAGTTGTTCATACTATTTTTCATATTCTTAATAGAATATTGTTGAGAAATAACTATGACAAAACACCTTATCAATTATGGAAAGGTAGGCCAACAAGTGTAAAACACTGTAGAATCTTTGGTAGTAAGTGTTACATAAAGAAAGTTGATAAAAATATGGGAAAGTTGGATTCTAAAACTGATGAAGGTATTTTAGTTGGATATTCATGCTCAAGAAAAGCTTATAAGTGCTACAATTTTAGATTGAAGAAAGTTGTTGAAGCCATAGATGTTAAATTTGATGAATCTTCATTTTTAAAATCCAAAATTGAACAGAAAGATCATCAGACATATGAAATATATGACAAACTGAAAATGGAAGAAGAATCAAGTGATATAGAGGAAACTAAATCAACTAACAATGAAAATCTGATTCATACTTTGGTGCAGGGGTCAACTCCATCTAAGACTCCAAACAAAAGGGTACAAAGAAATCATCCTAAAGAGCAAATCATTGGTGATATACATGCAGGTGTTGAAACTAGAAGCAAAAGGCAAGAATCTAGTTCAAATCACAAACATGTATCATTACTCTCTCTGTTTGAACCCAAGAATGTTGAATAAATAATCAATCATGAATACTGGATGAAAGCAATGAAAGAAGAGATTAGTCAAATAGAAAAGAATGAGACATGGGGATTGGTTCCTAGACCTTTAAATGAGAATGTTATTGGGGCTAAATGGGTCTTCAAAAATAAGTTGGATGAAGCAGGTAAGGTGACTAGAAATAAAGCTAGAGTGGTTTGTAAAGGGTATGCATAGGTAGAAGGCATAGATTATGGAGAAACTTATGCTCTTGTTGCAAGAATGGAATCCATTAGGATGATTTTGCCTTATTCTAGTTCCAAGCACTTTAAAGTTTATAAAATGCATGTTAAATCTGCATTTTTAAATGGTGAATTAGAGGAAGAAATATACATGGAACAACCAGATGGGTTCCAAATGCAAGAAGCAAAAAATCATGTTTACAGGTTGAAAAAGGCTTTGTATGGGCTAAAGCAAGCTCCAAGAGCTTGGTATTTTAGGCTTGATAAATACTTAAGGCAACAAAGATACAGAAAAGGCAACACTGACAGTAATCTTTATATTACAGAAGAACATGATAGCTTGTTGATTGTTGAGATTTATGTAGATGATATTATTTTTGGGAGTGATAATGATCAACTTAGCCAACAATTTGTTGAAAGTATGCAGAATGAGTTTGACATGTCCATGCTTGGTGAAATGAAATTTTTCTTAGGTCTTCAAATCACTCAATCTGATGAAGGTATTTTCATTTCTCAAAATAAATATATCAATAAAATGCTCAAGAAATTTCAAATGAAGGATTGTAAACCAGTTGGCACTACCATGGTTACTAGCTGTAAGTTAAGTCAAAATGATGATTCTGAAAATGTTGAGCAGACAATGTACAGATCTATGATTGTTAGTCTTCTATATGTTACAACTACAAGGCTCGATGTTATGCATGCAGTTTGTTGAGTTGCTAGGTTTCAGGCCTCTCCTAAATATTTTCATTTACTTGCAGTCAAAAGGATCCTCAGATATCTTAAGGGCACAACAGAGTATGGTTTATGGTATCCTAAGGGTAATCAACTTGATTTTTATGCTTTCACTGATGTTGGTTGGGCAGGATGTGTTGATGACAGGAAGAGACCTAGTGGAGCAACATTCTATCTTGGAGGATGTTTGGTAAGTTGGTCTAACAAGAAACAATTAATAGTTTCCCTTTCTACTACTGAGGCATAATACATTGCATCTACAAATTGTTGCACTCAGGTTCTCTGGATGAAACAAATGTTGTCAGAAATACACATTCATTATGATGCTCGCATTCCTATTTTCTTTGACAACACTAGTGCCATTAGTATCTCTAAAAACCAAGTTATGCATTCCAAAATGAAACATATTCCTATTAAATTTCATTTTATCTGAGAGAATCTTTTAAGTAACATCATTACGCTGGAGTATGTTGGTATGAAAGATCAAATTGCTGATATATTTACTAAGCCCTTACCTAAAATGCAATTTGAAAGTCTCACGGATCAAATGGGGGTTTTCCTTCTGTAATTATCTTTATCTTTCCTTATACTCATGATTGCAGGTTTTCATGGTGCATCTTTCAACTTTGTTATTAGAATTTTGGCCCCTCTATAATATTTTTTCCCGGTTGGTTACAGTTTGCACAGATTCATGTATTTTTGATAAGGAGAGTTGATGTTGTTTCAACTATTGTACATGTGATATTCTCTTGGTATTTCTTGGCATTTCTGACAGGAGGAGTATGATTGATCTTTTGCCATCGATGACAAAAGGGGGAGAATAGGTTTAAGTTTTCCATCAATTTCAAAGGGGGAGTTTGTTGGCTAGTTTGCACAGAGTGAATGGGTATTGACATTGTTTCCATTGATGTCAAACTTCTCATTATTGCATTTATGAGTAAGAGTTTGATTTTCTTGTTATTGGACCAACAACTCAATTAACCCAATGAATGAGTGGTCAAAGTCTAAGTTGAAAATGACAAGAAAAGTGCATTATAAGTTATATCACCAAAGCTCACATGTTAAGGAAGTTTGTCAGTTAAGAGGAGTTAGACTTTTGTGATAAGTGAGACAAAACTTAACATTGACAACTACATCAACTAATGTAAAAAATTTATGATCTTGGTAAGAGTGAGAAAAACACAAACATACCAGAGTGTGTTCAAGAAATCGGTGATGGGTTTTGATAAGTGAGACAAAAGTTAACATTGACAACTACATCAACTAATGTAAATACTTTCTGATCTTGGTAAGAATGAAAGATAAACACAAAGAGAATAGAGTGTGTTCAAGAACTCGGTGATGGGTTGTTTAGTTGAAGAAAAACGCAGAGGGTTATTCACGGTTTTTAGCTGGAAGTCTCTTGCCAATTTGGTGGAAGAAAAACGCAGAGGGTTATACACGGTTTTTCGTGGAACTCCATTCATCATTTGCCGAAGAGAAAAACGTAGAGATTCAAAAACGTTTTTTCTTGGAACTCTGTTGCTCATTGCCGAAGAGAAAAACATAGAGATTCAAAAATGTTTTTTCTTGGAACTTTGTTGCTCATTTGTCGAAGAGAAAAATGTAGAGATTCAAAAACGTTTTTTCTTGGAACTCTGTTGCTCATTTTCCAAAGAGAAAAACACAGAGATTTAAAAATGTTTTTTCTTGGAACTATGTTGTTCATTTGTCGAAGAGAAAAACGTAGAGATTCAAAAATGTTTTTTACCAGGAGCTCCATTATTCATTTGTTGGAAGGAAAACATAGGGGTAAATGTGTTTGAGATAGTTAGAAAGTGCAGAGATATGTGTTTGGTTTCTTAATTGTGAAAAATCCAGAGGTTAATAGTTGATTTTCTCCTTAAATGAGAAATGCACAGAGAAGAGGTACACTCTGATGTTGCAGATTGTATGGTTGTTTTTACAGTGAATAAATTCTAATATAGATCTAGAATAGAGGTATGAAATGCTTGATTGATTGAGCAATTACATATAAGGTAAATGTTTTAAATAGTTAAAGGTTGTGTTTGTAATTCAAATATACATTGAGGTCATTATTTATTGCAATGGGGATTATCTACATATTTGATGGAATTGATGGTTACAGGTTTGTTTTCACATAGAGAAATTAACAAAACAATATTGACAGTTTAAGAAGAGTGTTTGAGCTTATAAAAAAACATCATCAGTTGCTCAACTTGTCCAACACTATGAGCTTATAAAAAACCATCATCAACTTGCTTATTTACATCTACATTTTGCCAATTAAAATTAGCCTTCAAATCTTATCCAATACTACTTATGTTACCTTATCCAATACCAATTATGTCTTTTTGGATAAGAATTAAGTCTCATGCCAAATTAGGCACATGAAAAAGTCACTCCAACTTAACACTTCCTCCATCTTTGTGTGCAGAGTTCTAATACATCAAAGATCAGTATTTTGATTAAACGTTGTGTCCAAAATACAATTTGTTAATTTACAAAGGGTGATAGATCATTGGCAAGGTTTCTTGTTGTCATGGGTTGCTTTATTCCAAAATATATAGTGAAATATTTTTTTATTGAAACATTGAGATTTCAAAATGTAACACTAAATTATTTTTATTTAGAATTTTGAAATTTTTAATCTAGCTATTAAAAACATGGTATTGATGCTTCTCAAAAATATCAAAATGTAAATTATTTTTATTTGAAATATTGAAATTCTTATTCTCTTTATTAAAAAAACATGGTCTTGAAGCTTCTCAAAAAAAAATGAAGTTTCCCAAAGATAACCATAAACTTTTAAAAATCATTTTAAAAAGAACATGCAAATGATAACAAGATGATGCTTCCCATGGATAACCATAAACTTTTAAAAATAATATAAAGTATAACATACTTGTGTCATTTATCTTTAAAATGTTTAAGTGTCTTCTTTCCACTTTGCTTGTGTCTATTTTACATTTTATATTTTGTATAATCATTTTTATTTAAAATGTTTAAGTGTCTTCTTTCCACTTTGCTTGTGTCTATTTTACATTTTGTATTGTGTATAATCATTTTTATTATTATCTTTGCATTTTTGAAAAACAAATATATTTTTTTTTTAAATTTATCAAATTTCATATTTTATTAACTTATCAACAATTATTTATTTATTTTTTTAAATATTTTCTTCATAATAAAAATGATATTTACCAAGGCTTCAATAAAATAATAATTTCACATTATTTAAGAGTTTATGCTCAACCCCTTATCAACAAATTGGAAAAATAAATATTTTCATCAAAATATATGATCACTCCTAAGGATGTACACTACTTCCTAAATAATTTTCGTCTTTATCTTTTTTTAATGAGACAATTTAATGTTTTTTTGTTCTCCAAATTAATAGTATAAATCTTACATATTATTATTTTAGTATATTATTATTGAATTTAATTTTTATTAATAATAAAAAAATTAACTTCAAAATGGTTTGATCAATTAAACCAAATATTCCATCCCCTTTCAGAATCATTTACATCATTTATCATCACAGCAATTAAACCAAAAAATGTAAGGGCGTGTAAAGTTCGAAGATTGTACTGTACAGCACAGATTAAATGCAAAACTGCATTCATCACTTGGTCTTTTTCTAGTCTAAAGCAAGAAAACTAAAAACTAAAATTAGTTAACAGCAATGGTTTCCAGATATACGCTACAGATAGCTGCAATATACAGTGGAATTATATGAGATTGCGTGATAAAACTACTGTTTTCGAAGATCTGTAGAGATTTTATTGCCGGTGGTTGGATTATATCGGAGATGAATTCCAGTGCAGCGATATTGGACATGAAGATGATGATGGATGTTGAGGAGGCTCTGGATTGTCTGCTTCTCCTGTCTTGTATGGGCATTTTTCCTTTGGATTTACCCTGCACAAGGCAGGATTTTTATTTTTACTTTTCAGCTGTGAGTTTCAATGGCCGGGACACCAGAAAAATCAAAGAAACAGCATAATAAAAGAGCTGGCTTGTATAAGTACGAAGTAATTAAGGTACCTGTGTCGGCGCTTCTCCAAGAAACGTTGCAGGGAATGCTTCCTCGCTATTGGAATATCTGATGATCCTGCAATAGGCGGCGGGCATGATCGAGAGTACTGATACGGAATAATTTCTAAGAAGGAATGTGTATGCAATGTCTGCTTCTCCTGTCTTGTATTAATGTTATATTTGTAATTTATTTTAACGAAAACTGTGTAGGGATATTGAGTGAAACTGATTCCAAGATCTTTTTATGAATTTCAACTCTTATAACTACAAAAGAAGGGCAGTCGTTAATCATACCTGTGCGCAACTGGGTACTTGAATGTTGGGGTTCGATCCGTGATCCCTTCGATAACTTTATGACCGGAACTGATATTTTCTGCTCAGTCTGAGATACCCAGCCGTTCTGTACTTTAGTATGTGGATAACTGGAATAATTCCCACTGCTGGCCATTAACATTATGGCTTGGCCCTGTAGAAGCAAACAGACGCCATTATATTCTAAACTAGGCCAGAGTGAGAGTCTAGCACATAACCATTTCACTGACCATATCCATACCTTATCTGTTGGAATATCGTCATATACGTACACCGTTCCACCGTAGAAAATTGTCAATTGCGCACCGGATGGCTTCTCTGGAATCGTGGACGGAGCGGGCCTGGATTCAAAATAAACGAAATTACCATGAACCGAACACACTTATATGAGCGCAAGAAGTAACTTAAACACAGCTAATTTTTTCACCCATTAGAGTTCCACACATAAAACTCATCAGAAACCCAGAACAACCGTGCTGATTATTATCTGACGATGGATAATAATCAGGACTGGTTGGAGAATAACTTGATGGAATTAGAACAGTTCCCAACGGAGGAGAGACCGAACCGAGGAATGCAGTCTGCAACTGTGCGCTTAGCACCTCCATTAACATTCGTAATCCAAGAAGGTAATCCCATTTCTTCGTCACATTGCTCTTCAAACGCCTTCCCGAGTTTTAATTTGGTACTTAAGACCAAACCCATCCCAAGTTTCAACTCGGTAGAAGAAGGGTTGCTGAACAAACCCTTCCTCTCCGAGTTGGATCTATTCTTCATCAACCCGGCCATCTTCTTCCTCAGTTGCGAATCTTCGATGAAACCCACGCCTCGGATCGAAATAAAGGACTTTGCTATTCTCTTCTGTGGTAAATCACGTGGAGGTTTTTAGAAAAACGACAAAGTAGTTTGATATTTAGGCTGAAGCGAATCGCATTTGAGCATGTGTTGAAATAATACAGAAAAAGATTGAAGATCACGGTATCTCCGCAAGGTGGCGGCTTCGTGTGGCCTGCTTTTCTTTTAAATCAGCTGGGTCCTCCGTTCCACTTTATCTTATCTTTTGCCAGCTATAGCCGGCCCCAAAGTTATACCAAACCTCTGTTTTGTTACAGACATCATAGCAATTATTGACCTAAATTTATGAAGAAATGTGCCTAGGTCCAAAAAGAGTCCTTGAATTAGTGTCTTCTTATGACATTTGTAGAAAAACGTTGCTTTCGAAATGGATTATTTATTTATTCTTGTGATCATTTTCGAAATCACATGTTTAATTGTCACTCTTACCTAATCCCGAGGTGGTTGTAGGGTTGTAACTGTTTTAAGGCACATGTTGTAACTGTAACACCCACTCTTACCTACTGCCATTGTTGTCTTAGGGTTATAATTATATCAATATTGACATTGTAGCGACTATATGTTAGGTACATGACAAAAAAAATATGATATCGTTAGGAATACATAGATAACTATGTCATTAAAGAAACAACTTTTACACAAAAAGAAGTAATGCATAAGATAATTTTCCTAAACCAAGAATTTTTAGAAGACATGATATTTGAAATTGTTTGTAGTGTTGGTAATAAAGTGAGAGAGGATTGTAAGGATGTAATCATATCAATAGAAGCACATACACGGTAAAGTCAATGTTTTATTGATTTTTTTTAAATTAATGTATTATCATATTTATAGATAACTTTAGAGTGAAAGAGTTGTCTTTTTAATTCACTTGTATGTACCTCTACATGCATCATTGCAAAAGCCAACGAGTTTAGTATGATTATAGGATGGTACTATGCACCGTCTTTTACTACTTTATTCATGATTGTATCCTAGGATGTACTCTACTCGTATAATTAGAGTGAACAATTATTTGTAACTACTATTTGGTATAACTATTTACCAATTCAAAACTTTTTATTTCTCAAAACTTTTTAAAACTGAATTTTTAACTTGTGGGAATGGATGCAACCTATCTCATCACATTTTAGAAAATGAAGAACAAGTTTTTATAGGGATGGAGCATAATAATACAACCCTTTATTATAGTTCATGCATATACAATAGAAACAACGATTATCCTTAAGTGATTTAATCATAATTAAGAGAAGCATTTGAAAGGAGTGGCAAGAATATTTCAAAAGACCAATACATTTAGATGTTACTTTCATCATCCTTAGCTATGATTCACTTCATAGTGAATCACTTGAAACGAACCACATATCAAGAAAGTCTATAATTAATTTATCAATATAATAATGAGGAATTTGATAATATTACATGAACTCCTAAGTCTTCATTTGGTATTGAACAACAACTTTAGGCATTGAACAACAACTAAAACAAGAAGTTAGATATTTCACTATCTAAAACATTCAAGAGATATTTTGTGATTGCAACCTCTCATATAGCACAAGGAGATTGAGATTATATTTCCAATATTCCAGTATTAGAACCACTCTTCTAGTGGCATGATGTTCTCATTCGCATCAGATGTGAGCAATTCAGATTGGTCTAGCACATGATTCGGGATTTTTTTCACAGGTTTTGTTGCATGATGGCCTCTCTCTACGTAAAGCATATGCCCTAGCCTTGATGGTTCTATGATAGATGTTGGACGATGATTTTGTACACATGATGAGAGAACCTCATTGCTTCAATTGTCTGTGGTGATCCTATGATGATGCTCGATGTATTGGACACTATCATATCTTATGTTTTTGCTTACATATGTTGATATTTCTTTCTATATGGTTCATGACCATGGAGATAGTTGGTGTAATCTAATAATAATAGATAACACTCTAAATTATTGTCTTAAATACTTAGTTGTACCATGTCCAGTTCATAATTTCCCTCCAAATAAGTTTGTCACCTTTAGGTTGAGTTGTACTATTAGTGACCTCGGTATGTGTTCCATATCATTTTTCTTAGTTATTAATCACACCCCATGACCTTCTTTTCATTTCCATGCATAATCAACATATTCCACAACCCCCAGCCCCAGCCCCTCATGATTGACTTTTCATATGTCATATTGCAAGGTCCAAAATAAAAATAAGGAATCTCATATATCAAAAGGCCTAAATAAAGCTAAAACAACTATATTCTCAAGGTTCAAGTACTATAAGTTAAATTATAAAGCTTGAGTCGTGTCGCCTTGCAATAAATCCCAATTTCCCCAAGTGCCATGCTCAAAAAGAAAAATCAAAAGAAAAGGGACCAAGAAAATAAAAAGAAAAGATGAAAAAGGGGTAGTAAAACAAAGAGGCTCGGGGGTTGGTAACTCAATGCTAAGAACTCCCTCTCTAGGCACACATGTAAAATAACAAATATAACACTTAGATTTTGAAAGCTAAGGGGAATACCTTTATACTCATCTTGTATGACTATGAAGGTCAACTCATGAAAACACATTCTCCCTAGCACCACATTCATCACCTATGCCTTACTTAGACTCCCAGGAAATGCATCTTGTCTTAGGGGTTTTCAAATGTAATATATGTTAATTATGTCCACACTATGGTTATACTTAGAAAAGTATAAAAATTAAATGAGTCATTAAGAAATTAAAATATGTCACTTGATGTTTCACCACCTAATGACACGTACTTGGGGAAGGAATCATTAGTTAGAGGTGGCGCCCATGTCTTGGGTCTTTTTGTCACTACATGGTGTGTTGCATTTGTTCTTAGGAAATTGTGATAATTGCATTAGAAATTGTGAGGGAGGCCTTATAGATCACTTGAGCCACACATGTCATCTATTTCCTCATCTAGAGGGTTCAACATGCTTCTATTTGGACCATTGCTCAAGATACACACAATTGAGCCACACATGACTCCATATTTCATCCACTTTGCAGCTTTTGAGGAGTTTGTTGGAGCATTTTGAGGGGATGGCCCTCCTTCCTTGGAACCTACCACCATGTGTAGTGCTTGTTGAGATAGTGTTGGAACATTATGATGTGATGAGCCTAATTTTTGTCTTGGATGGAAACTTATGGAGTTGATTAGAGCATTTTGAGGATATATTTTTACATCTTGTTGGGTCAACCTCCTTGAGGAGGGTGATTGTTATGGTCTGAAAGTTATTTATTTGAGGAGGGAATCCACCTTCTTGGGCCACCTATTCTATTGAGATTGTACATGTGGCATTTTTCCACCATAAAATATTTTTGTTGACTTGTCCTCTCAAGTTAGTTGGATGATATTAATTTTTTATCAGAGATATAGGGTTAGTTAAGGATATATTGATATTTTATTAATTGAAGTGTTGATGTATAACTCTAGAAATAAGAGGCACCTCCATATGTAAATGTTCTTGTAAGTGCTCTCAAGATTTGGAATAAAAGTATTCTTATATCTTGTTGAAGATTTATGGAAATGGTTATTCCTTTTTGTTTAGGAAAATTTGTTCTTGGAGCATTATTGTAAGCTATGTTGCACATTTGTGGATATCAAAGTTGACTCAAGGGCCATCGAGGGGAAAGCTTGCTACATTGGAAAAGGTTTTGTGTAATAGACTCTACTTCTTAATCTATTTTTTTCATTGGTTTTAAAAAGGAATACATTATACTTTAATATCACTAAATTTATTTCATTTGTAAATAATAGGCAAGGGCCACCCTTTTTGTTTCCTTGAGAATGAATATTTCATAGAACCTTTACTTCTTCAAAATTGTGATCTTTAATTAGAAAATTAGGGTTGTTGTTGTACACATCACTTGTATTTATACATCCCCTAATATTTTATAATAAAAACCATGTTAAGTGTCTAATTTGATCCCGTATGCCCAAATGGATTAAGGAACCAATTTTCCTTCTCATCCAACAAAAAAACTACAAAAGTTTCACTTTATTTTTCTGTTTTAAGCAATATGAAATTACAAAAAATAAAATCATTAAAATGATTTTCATTTTAGGTCATTTTGGCTTCAAATAACCATATTAAAATTGACTTCTTGTTTCAAAAGTAAAATTTGTGATTTTTGGTGAAAAAGTTAGTTTGATTTGGCTAAAATTTGTGATTTCTAGTGTAAAAAGTTAGTTTGATTTTGCTAACTTTGGACTTATTTTATTGTTGATTTATAATTCTAGAAAAGGGTAATAAAATGTAATTTAGATATGAAATTTCATTACGAATTCAAAACCCTAGATCATAATTAGAGCTAAGATCCTTTTTACTTTCAACTCTATAACATCTTGAGCTTAGTTTATTTAAGGATTCCCTCCTTGACAATAACCTTCTCTAGCCCAAAGAGAGGAAGTGAAGACTATAAAAGTGATAGTGAGTACTTTGTCTAAGTTTCCTTCTAAGTTTAACAATTTCTGTTTACTAAACTTTTATACCAAGTGAGAACCTAAAAAGTAACATTTTAGCTTAGATTCATTCATTGATAAACATTAAATTATATTGTAACTAACATTGTATATTAGCTTCTAGAAACTTCACAAGTTTAAGCCCAAAAGTATTTTAGAAGAGTCTCCAAATTTCTTCTTCATCTCATTCTAGAATTGAAAAAATATTATAAAAAAAAAGTGAACAAGATCTATAATTCAAACAACCTATATCCGCTTGTCATAGATTATATAAGATGCTTGTTTGATAAAAACACTCATCAATGCCACCCGAGATAAAATGGTAGATAAAGAGGGATCACCCTTGTTGGATGAATATTTACAGCCATTAAACGTTTCCAACATTGAAGGATACCCTCACGATGTAACTCATAAGCTTATTGATAAATGTCCTACCATCCAAGGGAATAATTTCATATCTACTCGGGATAGTTGGAGGGAATTAGTGGAATTAATTCAAATAATTGGAGTGAAGTACATGGATGCGTTGATGAAAATATTCTTCTTTCTTGAGAAGATGATGCCATGGGAAGGAGAAATGAAAAATAAACCATTGAGGAGTTTAATAAAAGATTCAATTAGACTCTTAAAAACATTCATGACGATATCAAACCCGAGAGGTAGTAATCCTCATATATTAACTTGATGCATTGATGGTGAACTTAACTTCCATTTAAGGAAGAAAGACCCTCATAACCTTTTATCTTTCGAAGACGCAAAAGTTAAAATTGAAAAGAACACGACTACAATTGGTAAGGATAATCAAGAAAGTTCCTCTAGAGCTCACAACACCAAAAGTGTAGTATTTCATATATAAAATACAATTGGTAAAGATAATCAAGAAAATTTCTATAGAGTTCACAACATCGAAAGTGTGTAGTATTTCATATATAAAATAGTATGCAGAATATAAATATTTTAGTTAAAAATAGTAGATAAAAAATGATATAATCAAAACAATATCAAAATAATACCAGAATAACATAAGAAATAGAACTTTGATTACTCATAACAATGTTCACTTGTCTCTTCGAGGGGGAAACCTCCAACAGAGTAGAGTTGTATTACAATAATATTCAAGAAAAAGCCTCTCATACCCTCTACTCTTATTTATACTAAATATGTCTATCCAAAAGAACAATATAGAAGAAGATCCTTCTAGAAGCGAAAGATTCTATTAGGTCTTCTTACATTTGACTTATTATTCCTTATTTCTAGGCCTTATTAATATTGTCATTTATTACATGGAAATATATTATTCTACCTACATAAGGGGTTAGGGAGATTAGGTCTCTAACATGTCCTCCGCCTTAAAAACAAACTTGTCCTCAAGGCTTGAGATGAGGAAATTCCTACAGAATGGTCATTGGTTTCCAAGTGGCATATGATGGAGTTGTATCTTTCCACTAGAATAACACATCCTTGATGGTGCATTGATAGATGACACTAATGTCGGTCCAAAATTGCTTGTGGGTGTAACCAGATGGAGCCTTTTTCATCCAACTTGGGAAAGTTGGTTTTAGTTTGGCACTTAGTTCCAATCACCTTCTTTAAGCATGAAACATGAAAACATGATGGAGTTTAGAATGACTCAAAAAAGATAACTGATCGGCCACCTGTCCCACGTGCCTGAGAACGGTATAAGGACCATAAAATTTGGGCGCCAGTGTCTTACAATGGTCAACCTTGAGGGAGTTTTTCTTATAAGGTTGAAGTCGAAGAAACACCTAGTCTCCTTCTGCAAATTGACATTCATAGCGACTTTGATTTGCCTATTTCTTCATGCGATTCTAGGCCATGACCAAATTCTCTTTGAGAATACGAAGAATAACCTCTCTAATTGTAAGTATTTGGTCAACCGCTTGGACCTTCGAGATACCTAGTAGGTATGAGAGAAATGAAGGTGGCTTTTGTCCATATAGTGGTTCAAAATGAGTAATGCAAGTAGTTGTATGGTAAGAAGCGGTGTACCAGCATTCAACTAGTGGTAACCATTGAGCCCATTGATTTTGTCTTTAACTTGAATAGTTCTTGCCAAAAATTATTGGTGAAAGTAGAGTCTCGATAAGAAACAATAGAAGCATGCCATGCCATGAAGCTTAAAGACCTGATCCATGGAAATGAAAAGTTGAGCCACACTGGTTGGATCGGAGATGAATTAAGTGCAACGATATTGGACAAGAAGATGATTATGGATGTTGAGGAGGCTCTGGATTGTCTGCTTCTCCTGTCTTGTATGGGCATTTTTCCTTTGCATTTGCCGTTTCAATGGCCGGCACACCAGAAAAATCAAAGAAAAAAGCATAATAAACAGCATAATGTATAAATACGAAGTAATTAAGGTACCTGTGTGGGCGCTTTTCCAAGAAACGTAAGGTAACTGTGTGGGCGCTTTTCCAAGAAACGTAAGGTACCTGTGTGGGCGCTTTTCCAAGAAACGTTGCAGGGAATGCTTCCTCGCTATTGGAATATCTGATGATCCTGCAATAGGCGGCGGGCATGATCGAGAGTACTTATACGGAATAATTTCTAAGAAGGAATCTGTATGCAATGTCTGCTTAGATGTTTATTATCAGACAGGATGGCACTATGAATGTTAAGCATGCCGTTTAGTAACCATCCACTACTAAAACTGTATATCCATGCCGGCAAAGATCCTTTCGTTGCTTTGAAAATTCCAACATGTGAGAACACTCACAATTCCTGATCCATAATTTAAAAAGAACGAAACATGATTCATATGTGATGTATTTGTATAATGAACTTGTGATATTTTAATTATTTTTTTCTGAATAAAACAGTTCAACTGAAAGATTAGACTTTAATTTCTAATTTAGATAAATGTCTATATTGAAAAGAAAAAACATTATAATTAAAAAATACATAATAATAAATAAATTTATCTTAATCATTATTTTTTAATTATGAATAATTATATTTAAGTTTTTGTCTTTATTTAAAAAAAACCATAAAAATAAAGTAAAATATTTTTTTATTAATATGTCATAAACACTAATATTATTTAGGTCATGTCATGCTTCAAATTTCCTAGAAATGTGATCAATTAAGCTTAGAACAGATTTATTTTCCTCTTCATGCACGGTGAACTTTTCTATGATTATTTTGGATTCCAATATCTTCTTATGAATTTCAACCCTTATAACTACACAAGAAGTGCAGTCGTTAATCATTCCTATGCGCAACTGGGTACTTGAAGGTTGGGGTTCGATCCCTGATCCATTCGATAACTTTATGACCGGAACTGATATTTTCTGCTCCGTCTGAGATACCCAGCCGTTCTGTACTTTAGTATGTGGATAACTGGAATATTTCCCACTGCTGGCCATTAACATTATGGCTTGGCACTGTAGAAGCAAACAGACGCCATTATATTCTAAACTAGGTCAGAGTGAGAGTCTAGCACATAACCATTTCGCCCATTAGGGTTCCACACAAAACTCATCAGAAACCCAGAACAGCCGTGCTGATTATTATCTGACGATGGATAATAATCAGTACTGGTTGGGGAATAACTTAATGGAATTGGAACAGTTCCCAAGGGAGGAGAGACCGAACCGAGGAACGCAGTCTGCAACTGCGCGCTTAGCACCTCCATTAACATTCGTAATCCAAGAAGGTAAGCCCATTTCTTCGTCACATTGCTCTTCAAACGCCTTTCCGAGTTTTAATTTGGTACTCAAGA
>ML777906.1:1232329-1276982 GCA_009831015.1 Picea engelmannii | reverse complement strand
CCCACCTTATTGCGCGCCCCTTAGAATCATCGTGAGCGACTGTCGCAGTCTGCCCTCATGGCATCGTGGATCCTCTCGAACTAGGTAATCGTTAACCTACAGTTCGAGCCACGACGGGAGTGCTAGTAGGCTGTGGCAGGGCTACTGTCCACACCTCTCCCTCAACCTCTTCGGAAATCGTGTGTGGCCCCTTTACTCCATATGTGAGTCTCGTCGGAAAACTATCGCAAGCCTGCATCATCAACAATCATGTCAGAAATGTCAACCTCATATCATCAAATCAAATGAAATATCACAGTAAATATATCAACCCAATAGCACACTCCCTGACTCAATCCAGAGTCCAAGGGGGTTCCACCGATGCCTCTGCATCATCAAGGTCCAAAACCCTGCACACTCAATAAAACTAAGTCAATAACACTTGTCTACATCAAATAGTAAAACTGCATGTCGTCTATCATAACGCATCATAATCAAGTATAAATGTTTTAACATCATAAAAGTCCATATCACTTGCGAGCAAGTGTCCTCAAATAATAAGTTTTCTCAGGGTGCCAGCGCGGGATGTTACATACACCCCCTCTTGGTATAAACTTCATCCCGAAGTTTCTCAGTATATATGCCGAATTAAAAGTATCACAGTATCATAAGTCTATCTATCAAACAAAAATGGAAACTGCTGACGCATATCATATGCGTCCTCCCAGGTCGCCGAGTGCGGACTATAACTGTCCCACTGGACCTTGACCTGATCTACCGTTCGACGTCGTAACTGTTGAACGCGATGATCTAAGATGCAGACCGGCTCAGCCATGAGCGCTCCCTCGTCCAATACCTACAATGAACTCATTTCCATCACATGTGTAGGATCACTAATATAATGTCTCAGAATAGATACATGAAAAACATCGTGCATACGTCTCAAAGAATCAGGCAAGGCTAGTCGATAGGACACGGGCCCCTTTCTCTCCACAATCTCGAAAGGTCCCACAAATCTAGGAGAGAGTTTAGCTCCCTTTCCAAACTTGATCGAACTCTTATGCGGTTCAACTCGCAAGAAGACTCGATCGTCGACCTTGTAACTATGGTCGACTCAGTGCGCATCGGCATAAATTTTCTGTCGATCCTGCGCTTCTTTAATCCTTGGTCTTATGGTTTTTCATTTGCTCTTCCATTTCTTGGATCGCTTCTGGTCCCACCAGGACCCTATCCTCAAGCCGATCCCAACTCAAAGGCGTTCGACATGGTCTCCCATAAAGAAACTCGAAAGGCACCATCTTAATGGTGCTTTGGTAACTATTGTTCTAAGAGAACTCTACTAGAGGTAAGAATTCCTCCCAACGCTTTTGTTGGTCCATCACATACATGCGCAACATGTATTCCAATGTTTGGTTCGTTCGTTCTGTCTGTCCGTCCATCTCTGGGTGATAAGAAGTACTAAGTTAAGTTAGGTTCCCAAGGCCTCTTGGAAACTCGTCCAAAATCGTTCAGTAAACATCGATCCTCGATCGGATATAATCTTTTTAGGCACTCCATGCAGCCTCACAATCTCACTGATGAAAACTCTTGCTATGTCAAGTGCTTGATACGTCGTACGCATAGGAATAAAGTGAGCACTCTTTTTCAGAGTGTCTACTACTACAAAAATTGAGTCGTGTCTCCTTGCCGTCAGTGGCAATCCAATAATAAAATCCATCAAAATAACTTCCCATTTCGATCCCGGAATGGCATGTGGTTGAAGTAATCCTTCCGGGTGTCTATGTTCAGCCTTTACCTACTGACACTCTATACATCTATCCACAAATTTGACTATGTCGGCCTTCATTCCCCTCTGGAAGAATAAGGGTTTAAGGTCTTCCCTCATCTTCGTAACTCCTGGGTGAGCCATGTAAACAACTCTATGACCCTCGCTCAGGATCAACATCCTCAAATCGTCGTTTGGCAGTACGTAAATCCGACTTCTAAAACTCAATAACCCATCGCTATCAAAATCAAATCCCTCATATCATGGTACCATCATTGTGTTTTGGTCCGATAAAATCCTCGACTTCTTTGTACCAGTCATCGTCACGCTGTAAAGTGAGAATCTTCTCATGTAGATTCTTTTGAAGAGGCAACACCAAAAATATGCGTGGCCTCTGACTCAAAGCATCTGCCACTCGGTTCACTGTTCCATTTATGTAAGTAATCTCGAAGTCGTACTCGCTAAGCAATTCCGACCAACGTCGTTGTCGCGCGTTCAGGTCACTTTGCGTGAAAATGTGTTGCAGCCCACAATGATCAGTCTTTAATTCAAATTTTCATCCAACAAGGTAGTGTTTCCAAACCTTCAAGACATAAATGATGGCTAATAACTCCAAATCGTGCATCGCATAGTTCTCCTCATGTCTTCTCAACTTCCTCGAAATGTAAGCAATCACTCGTCCATCTTGCATCAAGACTCCACCTAATCCTTCCTTGGATGCGTCAGTGCATACCAAGAAGTTCGCGTCCATGTCAGGGACCTTTAGTATCGACGCTTCTGTCAACAACTCCTTAAGCCTCCGAAATGCTTCCGTGCATTTCTCGGTCCAACCAAACTTCTTTTTTTTCTTCTGCAATTCCGTGATCAGATTTTCTATCTTCGAAAATCCCTCGACAAACCGTTGATAGTATCCTGCTAAACCCATAAAACTACGCACTTCTGTGACCTTCGTCAGTGCAGGCCATTCCATAATAGCCTCAACCTTGGCTGGATCCACGAAGATACCTTCGTCGGAGATGACATGCCCTAAGTAGTGAATCCTCGATTGATAAAAAGAGCATTTGGACAACTTCCCATACAATTTGTGTTCTCGTAAACATTGGTAAGTGCTCGTCATGCTCCTCCGTCGTCCAAGAGTAGATCAAAATATCGTCAATGAATACTTGGACGAACTTGTCCAAGTACTCGAGGAACACCCCATTCATCAGACTCATAAATACCCCTGGGGAATTTGTCAATCCCAATGATAAAATAGTAAACTCGTAATGTCCAAATCTTGTCTTAAAGACGGTCTTAGGGACGTCATCCTCCTTGATTCGTAACTGGTGATACCCTGATCGCAAATCGATCTTGGAAAACACCGTCGCACCCTTCATTTGATCCAACAGATAATCAATCCTTGGTAAGGGATACTGATTATTGATCGTAGCCTCGTTCAGTTGACGATAGTCAATGCAGAGCCTCCACGATCTGTCCTTCTTTCGTATGAAAATAACAGGTGCACCCCACGGTGACACACTAGGATGTATCAGTCCCAGGTCCAGCAACTCCTTCAGTTGCATTTTCAACTCTTGCAACTCTGGGGTCGACATATGATAAGGCGTTCTTTCTATTGGTTCGGTCCCCGGTTTCAGGTCTATGGTAAACTCCAATTCCCTTTCCGGTGGCATCCCAGGTAACTCCTCTGGAAACACGTCTGTAAACTCCTTCACCACTGGAAAGTGTTCTAGACCTTCCGCCACTCCTTTTTCATTTAGCGCAAGGATCGCATAAATCTTGCACCCCATGTGCATACTCTTCTGTAATTGTAAGGAAGAGACAAACCTCAGGGAAACTCCCTGGTTCCGTCCTACAATCATATGTCTCTGTCCTTCGTCATCAACCAAGCTCAACCGTTTTGTCTTACAGTTGAGTATCGCCTCATGCGATTCCAACCAATCCATACCAATCATGACGTCATAATATCCTAAGATCGTGACGTACAAGTTGACCCTCGTGACAAACTCTCCCAGGTTAAGGGCGCAGCCCGTAACCTTTCCTCCAACCTTTTGTTTGGCTCTTGAAGCCATCTCTACGAAGCTAAACTCATCCTGTTCGACTGCCTTCACCTTAATCCTTTTTAGCGTTGCACCAGAAATGAAACTCTCAGTAGCACCTAGGTCTATCAAAATACTAAGGGTCTGGTCATCGACAGTACCCGTCGTCTCGAGCACAATCGACTGGTGCTCTGCCTGGCTGTTATTCACCGCTGCATGAATCCGATGGGCCTTGCCCATATCTCCCACTGTAGTGGGTCTGGCTGATCCAGACGCCCTGGTCCTCTCCACAGGACAGTCGCGCTGGTAGTGTGGCTCCCCACACATCCAACACCCCTTCTTCGGCCCAATAGTCCTGGTACCCAAAGTAGAAGATGACGACCCATTGGCCTGGAACCCTAGTCTGTTCTGTTGAACAGGCCTAAACTGCTGCTGCTGCAGGCGACGTTGCTGCTGGTGTTGTGGTCCCCGATAGGGTTCCCACTGCTGAGGCGACGGTCGTTGGGGTGTAGTGAAAGTGGATCCTCTCTGGAAGCCACGATATCCCGGCATATGTCTCGCTAGGGTCTAATGTTGCGGTGCACCAGATGAACCCTGCCCTGCGGGTCTCGCTGGAGTCCTGGTCTGACCCCCACTGATAAGCTCCTCCTCTGCTATGAGGGCCTTTTGGACAGCGTTGTGCAAGGTTTGAGGCATCAAGATCCTAACCTTTGCACGCAGACTGCCGTTAAGGCCAAACACGAATCGATTGACCTTGAGTTTCTCTGTGTTAAGGTGCGGAGCATACCAGAGTAGCTCCATGAACATGCCTTGTACTCGGGCACCATACGACCTCCCTGTCGTAATGCATTGAACTTATTGAGCTGACGCTCAATGAATTCCTCTGAAAGGTACCCCTCTCGGAACCATTCCTCGAACAGTTCCCATGACACGTCTTCAACGACCATGTTTAGCTACAGCAAGAGCGTCTTCCACCATAGTAGAGCGCTCCCCTTCAGTTGGAAGACTGCCATGCGGACCTTCATGTTGGAGGTATAATCGCGAAGTGCAAAGAACATCGCCATGTTCTCCAACCATGCCTCGGCGACACTGCCATCCGGGGCACCAAATAACTCGAGAAATTTAACTTTCTCGAGTTCATGGTGAACGCTACCAGTAACGTCCAGTGCGCGCGGAGAAACCTCAGTGGGTGTTGGCGCCCTGGCCTCGTCTCTGTCCAATTGGCTAATCAGTGCCTCGGACATGCGCTGAAAAGATCTCATCATCCCAACAACATCGCCAACCGCTATCTTCTCCTGTTTGAGAACTTGCTTGCCTCCCTGGGGGTTAGACCCCTCAGGTGGGGATGCTACTGGAGGTGTCGTGCCTCCTTCCCTAGCACCCCGTCGTCTGCCTCCGCGGCGTCCTCTAACCATGATTACCGTGCACACACCCAATCAACTCAATCAGCAATAGTATAATAAAATCAACTCATGTCAACGAAAGTCGTAGTGAATCCCAAGTCGCGGGTCGAACCGAATCTGATACCATATGTAACAACCTCCTCGTTATGGCGACCCAACTCTAGTAACTAGTGCAATTTTTTTTTGTGTGTGTGTGTTTAAAAAGTGTGTGCGCGCGTGTACAAAGGAAACAATCAATGCATTCGACTCTGCGTCGCCACCCGACGACGAATAAGACGCAACCATGATGAACATAAAAAGATGACAAGGACACGTGACAAGTAACTGCATGCATAAACGACGATCACACGATGATAAGTAGAACTGACAACCCGCCCGTCCTACCCTGCAATGGTTAGGACCTCCAAGACACATAAGCAATGCTCAAGCCTAGGTTCCCATCGATTTTAACCATTTAAGGTCTCAGGGCTGGCGACTGTTCTGAGGAACATGGAGGTGTCTACAACCCTCCCGAAACAGGCAAACAATCCCACTAAGCTAAGGACTATCATCAGACCAACCCAAGGCAACCAACATAACAATACAATAACATAACCCTTCAATTGCGAGCGAGAATTAGAAATCAAAATCCAACATTGTGCATGGCACGCAACCAAAAATCTAAACAATTAAACATTTCTTCAATCCAAATGAAATTACAAGCGCGCAAGGTGTCCGATATACGTAAACTATCTAACAGTAACCAACTCGAGGCATAATTCCTTTTTATTTCTAGGCGCGCTATTTGATCAATCAATCATTAATTAAAACATAACACCTATAAATAATCTGCGATATCAATACCATAAATGATGACCACATGATCATGTACATCCCCTTGAATATTAGTATTAACATAAGATATTGCACAACATCGCATTAATAATGACCTTACCTCATATTGACATCCCATTACATCCCAGTACGCTACATTAACATTTCACTATCATTTCATTCCATTCGATTCCATTATATCAACTTCCATTGCTTTGTAAAAACATTAATTAAACATTAACTAAATTAAATAGCTTTCTATTATTGAATACTAACTACATAAGTAAATGGTTGCTTCCTTTATGGCTGTCATAAAATAATTCTCAATCTGCCCTCTACTCTAATTTCATACAACTAGCCACTAATCTGTTGCATTAGTAAAATCTTAAGGTAAAAGTAAAGGTTCGATGCAAGGGTAAAATGCTTAACTATTATAATATTATTGATTAAATATTATTTAAGGAAAAACATCCATAATAACAAGTCATTATAAAAACCTTGCAATTAAAATAACATTAAATTTCATTCTCTTCTAGCTAATGCTAACAATACATGGGCTTTACGTTGCAATAACAATAACCTCTCCATAATAACCATGCCATCATATTTTAGATCACAAACCTTGCAATTACACTAACACAAATAGCTTGTTATTGGTATGGTATCATTGGTAACATAAATCTAATTGGGTTTTAAATAAGCTTACTGCCTTCTACATTAACATATACTATTCTATGTACTTATGTAAAAGGGGAGCATCCTTGAAGAAAAAGATAAAAGAATTTTTATTTCCTTTTTTGATAATGACCATTTAACTGTCCTCAATATAAACATATAGTAGCATAAAAAGGAACATGATTCTAAGCCTAAATTGAAAATATGACTATGAAAGAGAGGAGGTATATATTGCTTCGTCTGAGGTGTCCTTATCAATTAAGCTTGACATGAAATTGAACCATAACTTTTGAGAGCTCAAATACTCTGGATTTCTGTTCTTTGTAGTCATGGAGAAGGAGGTTTCATACAATTGAGTCGGTGCTACAAAATTTTAGGCATGAAGTGGTCTAAGCACTAATGTGAATCAAGTCTTTCACCCGATCTGTGTCCAACATTGAATTCCCCAATTAAAATTCCCCCACATTATCTCGAGAGCCAAATAGGAGTGGAGCAACTACAAATGGTCCAAAGTTGACGTGGATTCTGATATTCAATTAAAAGTAAAATATAAAAACTGAAATGCAGGGATTCTGATATTCGTTTCAAATAACAATTTAATCTGAAAGTGCATGGATTCTTATAGTTATTCAATAAAGGTTTAAGGATTGAAACCACAAGGATTCTAATATTCATTTGAAATAAAAATCAAAACTGAAAATTGCAGGAATTTGAATATTCGTTTCAATTACAACTCAAAAAAGGAAGACATAGGGAGTCAAGGTGAAACTTATCAATTGCCAGAAAAGCCAATAACTGTCGCGAGAACTCATTTACCAGGACGAATTGGCAGTAATCATAAAAAACGAATTGCAAGTTACAACAATATTATAAAACGAATTGCCAGAACTATTTTACAAGGACTGAATGCCAATACACTCCTAGCCATGTTTAAAAATGCCCCAGTCAGATATAATGACGCCCACAGTCATATATGAATGCCCACATTTAAAACAAACCGCCCACAGAAATTTGTAACGCCCCCATCACTGTAAAAACTCCCCAGAAATTTTATAAACGCCCCCGTTAACATGAAAACGCCCTCATTAACATCAGATGCCCCCCATTAATATTAAAAATACCCGCTGAATATAAAAATGCCACTGTGCTATGTAATACAGCCTCAGAGATATGAAATGCCCCCATTCATATAAAGAAAACGCCCACGGCAATATAAAAAAAAAAACCCTGGTAATATAAAATATGCCCACATTGGTATAAAAAGTCCACGGAAATACAAAATACTCAGATTGAAACAAATGCCCATAACCAAATTTAAAAATGCCCCCAGTCAGATATAAACACAACCATTAACTTAAAAATGCCCACTGGGTAAAAACAACCATTAACATATGAACTCCATACACCAAGCCATTAACATATAAATGCCCTACACAGAGCCATGAACATATAACGCCACTGCAAAGGTAAAAACGTAGACAACAACGCAAGGCACGGCGGGAGATCGTACAGATCCAAGGAAGGTCACAGAAACCCATCAACAATCATTCAGCCCAACTATAACACAAATTCAGTCATGAACTAAAAATCAGTTTACCCATTTAAAGCACATGCAGATCTAACCATATATCCAAATGCCTCCTACTCTACCAGAAATAAAATCATATCGTTTCCTTTCGCCCGCTTCGGATGACGTCCCGCGCTCCGTGCCGCTTCCCACCCTTCGTGCCACTCCCGTTCTCCGACCGTAGAGACCTCATCGGTACCTCCCAGCCAATCGCTAGGGGTACTCTGCTTCCCCCTTAGTCCCCTGAGCCGCAAAGGGGCCACAAAAATCCAGAAGGTATGCCTAGCTTCTCAGCTCGCCTCGCAAGGCTGAGCTACCACTCCAATACAAGCTGAGAAAATCCCAACTCCTCACAAGCAATCAGTCCAGTCCAAATTTGGCAGCGTAACGTTACGCTAAAAAAAAAAACCCCTTCTTCCTCATCTTCCCTTTCTTTTATAGAGTTTTGAGACCCACCCTTGCCCTAAATCACATTTTATTTAAGTTTTAATGAAAACCCTCTAAAAATTCTCTGTCTTACAAGTGTCACTCATCCCCTGCGTTTCTCCAAAATTATTTTCTTTAATTTATTAAAAGTCTCATTTCCCTATTTTTATTAATCCCTTCTCTCTCTCTTTTTTTTTTTTTTAAAACCAAAAAGGTAATGCACTAATTAATCTTTTCATTTTATTTTTAAATTCATAACTTTTTATACTCCCGCACGTTAAATAATTTCATTACTTATTAATTGTCTATGTTTCCTTTATTACTTAGTTTCCCTATTTTTATTAATCCCTACGTTTTTTTTAAAACCAAAAAGGTAAATGCGCTAGATAATCTTTTCATTTATTATTTATTTAACATCTTTTGTTCTTTTACAAGTTAGGAATTAATTTATTCTTTGTAAAATTTTAAAACCATTAGTTTTAATTTAAATCTTACCCTCGTCATCACCCCAAGAATTTTATGAAGACCCAACTATTACTTAGGTGGGTTTTTGCTTAAATTGTTATATTTATTCCAGGGTCTGTTCTTAAGGTTAGACTAAAATTTTACCCTAAAAGTTTTAGACTTAGTACTTAGATTCTGAACTGGCCGACACTGGGTTAGGGAATTTGTTTAAGGATTTCTTAAGGCGTTATTATCTTAGGGATATTTAGGTTTGTTTTCTTCATCAACATCAATGCAACGTGCCCTTCAGGATGCACCACGTGCTCCAAGGGTGCCACTCGCCTCATTCGTTTCCTTTGCGCGATGTGCCCTTCAGGATGCACCACGTGCTCCAAGGGTGGCACTCGCTTCTTATGTTTCTTTTTTGCAACGTTCCCTTCAGGATGCACCATGTGCTCCAAGGGTGCCACTCGCCAACTTGACTGATTGGTAGACATCTATAACCCCTGGAGTCAATACTCCGTCAGGTGAACTTGTGGGAGACTAAGGGCTCTAAGGAATAAGGCCCTTGCCTTATTGTGCGCCCCTTAGAATCATCGTGAGCGACTGTCGCAGTCTGCCCTCACGACATCCTGGATCCTATCGAACTAGGTAATCGTTAACCTACAGTTTGAGCCACGCCGGGAGTGCTAGTAGGCTGTGGCAGGGCTGTTGTCCACACCTCTCCCTCAACCTCTCTGGAAATCATGTGTGGCCCCTTTACTCCATATGTGAGTCTGGTCGGCAAGCTATCGTCAGCCTGCATCATCAACAATCATGTCAGAAATGTCAACCTCATATCATCAAATCAAATGAAATATCACAGTAAATAAATCAACCCAATACCACACTCTCTGACTCAATCCGGAGTCCAAGGGGGTTCCACCGATGCCTCTGCATCATCAAGGTCCAAAACCTTGCACACTCAATAAAACTGAGTCAATAACACCTGTCTACATCAAATAGTAAAACCGCATGTCATCTATCATAACGCATCATAATCAAGTATAAATGTTTTAACATCAGAAAAGTCCAGATCACTTGCGAGAAAGTGTCCTCAAATAATAAATTTTCTCAGTGCGCCAGAGCGGGATGTTACAAGATTGGTTTTAGTATTGCAGAACTCCTCTACAATGATCCTAAAGGTAAGACGAGGGTCCACAGTTGAATGATATCCCCTAAACCCGACCTCACGTATTGAGTAAATTTCAAAGCTTAAAAGGGTTAGGAATATTTATAAATGAAGCTCTCATTCTAAAAAATCAAGAGGAATTAAGGAAAGAAATTCAAAAGGTAAAAGAAGCCAAAAATGAAGGAAAATGGACAATAATTAAAAACCCAAAATTTATTGTTAAGGACAAACTAAAATGATAATAATAAATATGAATTTGAGACACCTAAATAAAATTTTAAAAAATTATAAGTAATTCCTTACTTTCTTAAACTCTCATAAATCAATTTAGTCGCAACAAACATTAATCATCATCATCAATAAAAAAATAAAAAAATAAATAAAAGATACATCAAATAAATAAATAAGAATAAAAAATATCCAAATAAATAAATAAAAATAAAAATATTTTTTAGATTAATATTATAATATAATTTCATGTTACAGCCAGAACTAGTTTTCTCACTCGAAAACGCACAAATAGAAACACAACGAACCTTACATCGTGTTAGACAACTTCCCCCCCCCCAAAAAAAAAAAATAAAAAAAAATAATGACAATGACTCTCAACAACTCACTAGGTAAAATAAACGATAATACAAGATAGGATAACTTGATGCGAAGTTGTGTTGTATGGCACAAAGTCTCATCAACATTTTTTATCATCGATGGTTTACAACTCTCATATGAATATTATGACATGAATGAGTCACGTGCACTGTACAGGCACTGTACAATGTTTAGTCTTGAAAGACCTTATATATTTTTGAATATCGCACTAATTAGAGTATTATTTTGACATAAATTTTCATTTGATTATTTAATAAAATATTATTAACATTGTTTTTAATACATTGCAAATGCAATCATTAATCACCATGAGCATGGAAAAATATATATCAAAATTGTTGTCTAAACATGTTATATTTGAATTTTCTTTCACAAATTTTCATTTTTTTTTTTTAAATCTAGTAAAAATATTTACAAGAATTGTCAAAATTGTTTATGTTAATTGTTGAGATTGCACAATCCAAGTGTAATTTGGGTTTTGGGGGTTTTGAATTTATTTACTCATCAAAATTGTAATTTCAACAGTGAAAAATTGCATTTCACCAAAAAATTATATGATTGGATTCCATTCATGATTGTGAGAAAAAATCCAAATGTTATAACTTTTATAATTCTTCTATATCAAAAACTCAGAAGTGGACTAGTTTAATCCAAAAAAACAAAGAACATATAGCTACTAGATTACATTAAAATAAAAACATTAATAATGTTTGAGGTGATAGAAGGAAGATACATAAAACACTAAACAAAAATATGGGAGCTTGTAATGGTCATCCTGGAAAAGGTACCAACGATAACCATGGAAAACTTATAATAAACCTGAACTCTCCAAATGGATTGACAACATCAATTTTCAATGAAAGCCTAACATTACGAGGTTCTTCCTTAAATATTAATCATCTTTCTTCAATGTCCCTAAATGCAAAATTAAAATCAAGTATTACCAAAACACCATCTTCACTTTTTCCATGCATGGTAATCCATAAAATGTAGTATGTTTTCTTACCTAAATAATCATTCAAAACATGGAATTATGGGAATATGATGAAGAACTTTACAAGGTATGTTATTTGTTATTTTGATCACTTCGATATATACTTACTCTACATTGAGGGCATTCCACATTTTTCTCATGTTCACCATAATATGTAATATGATTTTTAGGGAATGCATCAATAGATTTCTACTCCATTCCTATATATTTCATAATGAAAACCAATTATTTTTATTTGTGAGGTAAATTATTTGACCGTGATAGGAGAAAATCACCTAACAATCTACAAGATGTTTTTTTTATTGTAATGAATGCTAGTTACTATTCCATCCTTTATACATTTACACTAAAAAAGTAAAAAAATATGCATGTATGAAGAATTAGATTTCTTACCTTAATAGCTGTGTAAGGAAGGTGTTTGACAAACCATTCAATACCTTCAATTTCACTAATAACAATATAGTATATGTAATATTTTTCCTTTGAGACTTCATATAGGGGTTTTCGTTCCTTATCTATTAGAGGTATATCATAGATGTCATTTAATTTATCATCCACAAGAGAAAACATGTCATGGATCAATACATTTATCCTGATATTCTCAATTTCATCAATATCATTTTCTTCCATGGGATTAACATCATTTTCGTTTGCTCCATATCCATTATCTCAGTCACCCATATTTCTACTACAATTTGGCACATCTTTAGCAATTCCAATCCTAGGATTCTTACTCTTTGGCACATCTTTCGACATTCCAATCCAATCCTAGGATTCATTCCCCCCTTCAAAGTGACAAAAGTCATAAGGATGTTTTCTAACTAATTCTTTTTTAATTATTTTCATCTTCATTCCCTTGCATACAATTAAGGACAATAACATTTATTATCACCATATGCCTCGTTCAAAACTAACAATGATTATCAAAGTTTCCTCCCATTCAAAATCTTACATTGTACTTGTCTATTAATTAAAGTAATATTAATACATAATAATAATAATAATAATAATAATAATAATAATAATAATAATAATAATCTATTTTTAAGGTCACGACCAAGCCAGCACACCAAATTGGTGTATGATACCCCCTTGTTTGTGGGACAAGGGACCCCCCTCCGCCCAACGATTTGACTGGCAAAGTCTACGAAGGTATACATACACTACCCCCCTCTGGATTTGAATCTGTGACCTCTTAAGAGGAAACACATGTTCTTAACCATTAGGCTTCAAAGAATTCCATACATTTAGAATTCAAAATTTGTTTACTTGAAGAGAATTTAGATTAAAACCTGAACTTTGTATATAAAGAAATGGAATTTGAAAAATCTATTTCAAGCATCACAAAAATGACAAAAGATCTATTACAAATGTCACAACTATTACATAATTATTGTTCTATGTATTACAAATGTCACAACTATTACATAATTATTGTTCTATGTATTAAGTTCCAATATTTATAATTTACATAAATGTTGAACTAAATATACCAATGTAACCTACTCAAAATTATTGAGTGTTTAATAAAGTAAAATTTATTGAATATTTAAACATAACCAATGGTGATTGGTCAAATGGAAAGTTGTTAGAAGTTCCATGCTGTAATTTCATAATTATGATGTTATGTGAATGATGTCAAAGTTGGGACATGTATGAGGGCATAAGAAGAAAAAAATGTAAATATTAGTAGTTTCTAAAAAAAAATCCAATATCACAATTGAATTTTTCCATCAATGTCAGAAAACGATGTTGAATTTGAGACCCAAACGTAGTAGTGGTAAATGCTTGGTATATGTCTTTTAGAAAAAAAAATGTTTTGTAGTAGTGGTAAATCCTTGGTATATGTCTTTTAGAAAAAAATGTTTTACATTTTTGTTAAAAAGCATATATCAAGCATTTACCACTATTACATTTGGGTTTGAAATTCGACATCAGTTCCTAATGTTGATGAAAAATGTTTTATAAACAGACTGTACTTCAAGAATTTTAATTATGTCTGCATGTAATGGAAAAGTGGACAAACAATACAGAAATAATAATCACCAGATTCGTGGAAATACAAAGCATCTCAGTGAAAGTAGTTCAACAAGACATGTTTTAGAAACAATGATAAATTGTATTGTAGAGTTACAAACATTCAAGGCAAATAATAAGAAATTGAAGAAAGCATATAAAGAAAAAAATGAAAAAAATGTTTTTTTTCTACGAAGTATGGCAGAAAAAAAGATTCCAAAGAACAATGATATGGATGAGGAAGTTAGTAAACATTCTATAAATGATTCAAGAAAAAAAATTGAAAAAGAAAAAAAAAATTCTAATGACACGCACATGACTGAAAATAAAGATAGTGAAGAAAAGCAAGCAGATGGATCACTTGGATGGAGAATTTAAGAAAATTAAACCTTCAACTTTTGATGGAGAGTCTAGAACTAGCGAAGAGACGGAAGCTTGGTCACTAGATATAAAGAAGTACTTTTAGATTTATAATTACTTTAATATGAAAGTGAGTATGTCCATATATAATATGAAAGATAAAGCTAGTATATGGTGGCAGGACTTAAAGTTAGGCAAGGGTTTAAATGAAAAGAAAATGCAATGGATAGACTTTAAGAAATATTTTATGAAACAATATTTATCTGAAAGCTATTATGAAAGAAAGACCAAAATTTTTTATGAGTTAAAGTTAGGACAAATGTCTATGGAAGTTCTGATTACCAAATTTCTAGAATTGTTAAGGTTCGTAACTTCCATAATAGATGAAAAAGTAAAAGTTTATAGATTTTTAAGTTATCTACCTTAGTCATACAAGGATAGAATAGAGTTTGATAATCCAAAAACATTTAATTAATTATTACAAAAAGCGAGGATATGTTATGAATAGTACAAACAACGGTCTAAAAATCCAAAAGCATGGAGAGAAAATATTCAAGACAATATTAACCAGAGAAAGAAAGGTTTTCAACCACCACCTTTTCGTAATATGTCTAAAGGATATCAAGGAAAACAAAATTCCAAAAATTCACCACAATTAAATAGAGGAAATAAATCAATCAAGCTGGGATTTAAGAAAACAATTGATAATCCTAGAGAACCTTTAAAATTGATAAACATGGCCGTCGAAGGCGTGTCATGGGAACTGTTTGAGGAACGGTTCCAGGAGAGGTATTTATCAGAGGAACTCGTCGAATGCTAGTTCAATGAGCTCAACTCCTTATGACAAGGTGGTCATACGACGCCTGAGTATGAAGCCCATTTCATGGATATGCTTAGGTATGCTCCACACCTAAGCACCGAGAAGAAAAAGGACAACAAGATTTGTTCGGCCTTAACCTCAACATTCGTTGAAGGTGAGGATCCTAACGCCTCATACGTTGGACGATGTAGTCCAGAAGGCCCTCATAGCTGAGGAAGAGATTACCAACAAGGGTCAGGGAAGGACTCCTTCAAGACCGACAGGACATATGACATCCACATCCCAGAAACATTGCCTACAACAACAACAGTTTAGGCATGTTCAACAGAACAGACCAGGATCTTAGGCTGATAGGCCAACAACTTCAACTTCTGGGACTAGGAGTACTCGAACGAAGATCATAAGTTGGACTCGAGAGCCACAATACCAGTGAGACTGTCCATTTCAGAAGGTTAGAGTGGCCAAATCAACTGGACACACTATAGTTAGAGATTTGGGAAAGCCCCACATGATTCATGAAACAATGAATAACTACTAGGCCAAGTACTAGTCTACTGTAATCGACACTCTAGGTACCATCGCTAACCAGACCTTTAGAATTTTGATAGATCTCGGTACTACAGAGAGCTTTGTTTCTGGTGCAGTGCTAAAAATAATTAAGGTAAAGGAAGTTGAACAAGACGAGTTTAGCTACATGGAAATGGCTTCGAGTGCCAAGAAGAAGGCTAGAGGGAAGCTTACAGACTGTAGCCTTAACCTATGATATTTGGTAACAAAGTCCAACATGTATGTCACGATTTTAGGATATTATGACATCGTGATTGGTATGGACTGTTTAGAATCGCATGATGTGATACTCAATTGTAAGATGAAACGATTTAATTTGACCGATGATGAGGGACAGAGACGAGTGATTGTAGCGAGAAACCAGGGAGTTTCCTTAAGGTTCATTTCTTCCCTACAGTTACATAAGAGCATGCGCAAATGATCAAAGATACATGCGATCTTAGCGTTGAATGACAAGGGCATGTTGAAAGGATTAGAAAACCTTCCAGTAGTACGAGAGTTTTCAGACATGTTTCCAGAAGAGTTACCAGGTTTTTCGCTCGAAAGAGCACTGGAATTTACCTTCGAATTAAAAACCTAGAACTAAACCGATATAAAGAACGCCTTATTGGATTTCGACCTATGAGTTACAGGAATTGAAAATGCAACTAAAAGAGTTTTTGGACTAGGACTTATAAGTCCAAGTGTGTCAACTTGGGGTACGCCTATTATTTTCATAAGAAAGAAGGATGGGTCATGGAGACTTTATATCGATTACCATCATTTGAAAAAGGAAATGATCAAAAACCAATATTCATTGCCAAGAATAGACGATTTGTTTGATCAAATTAAAGGTACAATAGTGTTTTCAAAGATCGACTTGAGATCACAATATCATCAATTACGGATCAAAGAGGAAGACATTCCTAAGACCGCATTCAAGATGAGGTTCGGACATTACAAGTTTACCATTTTACCGTTTGGACTGACAAATGCCCCGGGGGTATTCATGAGCTCTATGAGTGGGGTATTCCGCAAATAACTGGACAAGTTTTTTCAAGTATTTATCGACGAAATATTGATATATTATTGGACGATGAAAGAACATGACGAACATTTGCGCTTGGTTCTACAATGTTTACGAGAAAACAAATTATACAGGAAACTGTTGAAATGCTCTTTTTATCAATCGAGGATTCATTATTAAGGGAATGTTATCCCCAACGAAGGCATCGTTGGGAATTTAGCGAAGGTAGAGGATATTATGGAATGGATTGCGCTGATGAATGTACCAGGAGTACACAACTTTTTGGGTTTATAAAGGTATTATCGACGGTTCATCGAAGGTTTTACGAACATTGCAACTACGATCATGGAATTGCAGAAGAAAAATAAGAAGTTTGTATGGCTCAAGAAGCATGTGGAAGTATTTCAAAGGTTCAAGGGGTTGTTGACGACAACGTCGATACTGAAATTCCCTGACTTGGACATGGATTTCTTGGTATGCACAGACACGTCCAAGGAAGGTTTAGGCAAACTTTTGATGCAATACCATCAAGTGACTTCCTACATCGCAAGGAAATTAAGAAGCACGAGGAGAAATACATGACACGTTATTTGGAGTTATTGGCCATTGTGTATTCCCTGAGAGTGTGGAGACACTACCTGATTGAACGAAAATTTGAACTAAAAACAAACCATTGTGGTTTGCAGCACATATTTACACAAAGTGACTTGAACGCGTGGCAAAGGCATTGGTTAGAACTTCTTAGCGAGTACTATTTTGAGATTACTTAAATAAAAGGAAAATTCAACAGAGTGGCAGATGCATTGAGTTAGATACCATGCATATTATTGGAGATAGCTCTCCAGACAAATCTTCGAGAAAAGATTCTAACTTTACAGTGCAACGATGACTGTTATAAAGAGGTTAAGGAAAATATCGGACAAGACACCATGTTGGTACCAAAGTTTTAAGGATATGATTTGGACAACGAAAAATTGATGAGGTATAATAATCGGATTTACGTACCTCCTAACGATGAATTGAAAAGTTTGATCTTAAGAGAAGCTCATAGATATATATGTATGGCTCATCCAAGAGTCACGAAGATGAGGGTAGACCTTAATCCCTTATTCTTTTGGAAGGGATTAACAAGGGCTCAGTTCTCTATGTGGCGAGGTGTCTAGAATGTTAGTGAGTGAAGGCTGAACATAGACATTCGACATGATTAGTAAAACCACACATTATTCCAAAATCGAAATGGGAGGTCATTTCAATGGACTTCATTGTTGGTTTGTCCCAAACAACAAGAAGGAACGACTCGATTTTTTTGGTAGTTGACACTCTGATGAAGAGTGCACATTTTATTCCTGTGTGTACAACGTATCAAGATTCATACATAGCTAAGGTTTTTGTCAGCAATAGTGTGATACTGTCTGGTGGGCCAAAATGAATCTATATGATAGAGGGTCGATGTTTTCAGGATGATTATGGGTCAGTGACCAAGAGGCCTTGGGAGCAAAATCAAACTTTAGTACAACATAGCACCCTGAGACAAAAGGGATGATAGAAAGAACGAACCAAATTTTGGAAGATATGTTGCATATGTACGCGTTGGACCAACAAAAACATTGGGACGATTTCTTGCCACTGGTAGAGTTTGCATACAACAACAACTATCAATGTACCGTTAGGATGGCACCGTTTGATTTTCTCTACAAGCGACTGTGTCGGATGCCATTAAGCTGGTATTGAATTAAGGAAAAGGTCCTACTCGGACCAGAAATGATCCAAGAAATGGAAGAAAAATTACAATGATAAGACAAGGCATTAAGGAAGGACAAGATCGACATAATAGATATGTTGATGTGCATTACATTGACCGTAACTATGAAGTTGGTGACCGAGTTTTCTTGCAGGTGAACCACACAAGAATTCAATTAAGTTTAGAAGGAGTGATAAAATCTCTTCTAGGGTTGTGGGGCCTTTCGAAGTTGTGAAAAGGAAAGGGCCCACGACCTATCGACTAGCCTGCCTTATTCTTTGAGATGTTTGCATGATGTTTTTCTTGTATATGTTTGCGACAATTTGTTAGTGATCCTACACATGAGATTGACATGAGTTCCTTGTGGTGTCAGATGAGGCTACACTCATAGCGGAGCCAATCCGCATTCTAGACCATCACATTCGACAACTACGATGTCAAAAAGCCAATCAGGTCAAGGTCTAGTGGGACAATTATACTCCACACTTGGCTACCTAGAGGACGCATATGATATGTGTCAAGAGTTTCCATATTTATTTAATAGTTACAAATATATATCATGTCATATTATTTATTTACTACATTTATATACTGTACAACTTCAGGGTGAAGTTTAAAACAAGAGGGAGTGTATGTAACATCCCTCTCTTGTGAGCACATGTTATTGAACTATTCTTTGAGGACACTTGCATGCAAGTGATCCAGTTTTAGTATATGGTTGTCTATTTTGCTTATGGATTCTTATGATGATGTTGATGGATTATGATTTATGTCGTTTGATATCTATGTATTGACAGATGCTATTGATGAGTTTCCTCTGAGTGTGGAGGACACTTGAGAAATTGAGGATGTTGATGACATCAATGGACCTTCTTGGACTCCATATTGAGTTAGGGAGTGAATTGTATTGGTTTGAGTATTTCATTTATGCATATGTGAAAAATGATAGATTATATTATGATGTTGTTTATGGATCATTGACAATGTTTTTTTTATGGATGTGGGATGACAATTTCTTTCTAATCTGAATCACATGAGTAAAGGGGCCATGCACCGAAACCTGATATTGAGGGAGAGGTGTGGCAACATCCCTAAAACAAACTACTATCACTCCTATCATCCCTTGAATTGTAGGTTAACGATTACCTAGTTTGATATATCCACGATATCGTGAGGGTAGACTAAGATAGTTGCTCACGAATATTTCTAAGGGGTTCACAATAAGGCAGGGTCCTTATTCCTTAGAAGCCCTTAGTCTTTCACAAGGTCACCTGAATGGAGTATTGACTCCAAGGGTTGGACAACTACCAAAACCAGTCAAAGGTGAGGGGCACCCTTGGAGAATGGAGTGCATCTTGAAGGGAACGTAGCGTAATTAAAATTTGAATCAAAGGTGAGTGGCAACCTTGGAGCACATAGTGTGTTTTGAAGGGCACATCGTGTGAATAAAATTTGAGCTAATGAACCTAGTTGGCCTAGAAAACCTTGAGCAAATTTTTACATCTTGTAAAATCTTTAAACATTTATGGATTTAATTAATTAATTAAGGATTGGAATTATTAATTTTAAAACCCCAATTGAAATTCTAAGCGTATTTTAATTTAACCCTAACTCTAAATCTTGGTGATATTGCTAAAACTAAATTACAAATTAGATAAAATAGGAAAAAGGGTAAGCCATTTTAAGAAATTAAGAGAGATGAAATAAATCTAAAGACTTAATACAATACACATGTGTGCAGAAAATATTTAGTTTTAGAAAGGCACAGTGATTAATTGGAAATCAATGGAATAAGGGGACAACTAGGAGTGATTTTAGGAGCGCTTTTAGGATGGGTTAGAGAAATTGACTTTTAATTCAAAATAAATTTTGGATTTACTTGTGCAACTAAGGAAAAGGGTGACAAGTGTACGGGGGGGGAGATAATTCCTAATCAATTATTTTAAAAGTGAATTAAATGTGAAATTGGAAAGGTGTCACTAAGGAAATTCTATAAAACAAATGGTTGAGATGAGTAATGGAGGAGACTAGTTATGAGTAATGTTGGGCTACAAAATTTTTGACTGGTTTTACTTGTGAGAGTTGGGATACCCACCTTGAGAGAGAGAGGTGGCTCTACCTTGTGAGGTGATATGGAAGCTAGAGGATTTTTGGTTGTGGTGGTGTGTGGACCCTTTGCGGCTCGGGGGGCTGAGGGGGAAGAAGAGCACCCCTAATGTTGGGTGGTAGGTACCGGTGAAGTCTCAATGATTAGCAAGCGAAGGAGGGCGTGACTCGTCTGTAACAACCTTGATTTTCAATCTACAGTATTTGGTAATCGATTGTTAGTTTAATTCTCATTTTAAATTACACTTCGATTGAAGGCTAAACTTATTGTTGTATATATATATATATATATATATATAGATATATATAGATATATAGATATATATATATATATATTCCAATGGTGATCTTTGGTCTATAGTAATTGGCAAAGGATAAGTTAGTTTAACTCTTAAATTTTTAATTTCACTTTGATTGAAGGATAAATTTATTTCTATAATTTTCCAATGGAGATGGATGGGTTGATAATGTTAGATTATTTTACAAAAGAAGTCTTAATATTGTAACAACCAATCTATGTTCAATTATTAAATTAGGTGTATAAAGGATCTGTGGTAACCCACTTTATTCTCTTCTTTTATCACCATTAAGATCCTTATTGGTCACACTTCCTTGGTCCACCCTTGCACTCACTTGAAGGGCATCGTTAAAGAGCCCCCAACACTTCAAACTAGCTGCCACTTGAAGTCCTCGAATGAGAACCTTTGTAGCTTATATTCTTCAGAGTTTTCTTCCCACGTTGAGATCCCTCCTTCAACGAATCTCTACAGAGATATTGAAACGATATTCCTTCCCTTAGCTTCTATCAGCCAGTATGATTTCTCCTTGATTACAGGCACCCTCCCTTTGGCGATTTCCCTGTAGGCTAGCGCTTCCATGCTCACTCACTAAACTCTTGCGCTAGATTACGCTTTGATGCTCTTGTCTCTGTCACCAGCTTATTATATCTCTAGTGCCTTGAAGGAAAATCTCTACCTTGACCTTAGCACGAGAGCATCTTATCACTAGAAAGTACCTCCTTCCATGTCCGTTGAAAAATTCGAGAATCAAAATTTGGGATAGTGAAAGGGTTTTCCCTATGTATTTTATCCATCTAAAACCATTCTGATGAAATCGAAATCGGTGGAGGCTTAAATTTCAGAAGACCCAGTAAACTTGACTAACAATTCCTCCTGGTTAAAGGGGCATAATTGGTCGCACCTATGTGCATCCCTTTGTTTCTGCAAAGTGGAGGTGCTGAAACAAATTGTAAAATTTTTATCCTTAAAGACTAAAAATTTTCCTTTTTTCGGGTTTCGGCTTTTTATAAAGAATAATCTTCACTATCAGTTCCAAAAGGCCGGTACCAAAATATCGACAAGATTTATTCTTTAAATAATAAAAAGGGAAAAAACCAAAAATGTTATAAGAGTCCTGACGCACTTTCTATAAAGTTATTTTTTTAATCATGATAAGCTTAAAACCTAAAGGAGTTAAGATTAGCTTTAAAAAAAATTCGAGATTCGGGTTTTACTGAGAACATATGTTTCAATATATATTGAATCATGAAATCCCAATCCCCGGTTTCTCGAAAGAATGAGAGTTAGATCAAATCTCGATTAATTAATTCACTAACACGAAAAATTTAAGGCTCAAGTTAATCATATCGCATTTTTGGGATTCAGGGTTCATCGATGACATACTTTCTGTCAACACGATCCCCGAAACCTCGAAAGAACCAAATGAGTTTAACACTGATTAATTAATTTACTAAAACAAGTTAAGTCCTAATTTAAACTTGTCGCGATTTCGCATTTTCGGGAATCAAATTTTTGTAATGACATACCTCTTGTATCCACGATTCCCAAAACCCCAAAAGATTTGTAGTTAGTTTTGATTTTGATTAATTAATTCACTAATAAAAGTTAAATTTTAAACTAAATGTCATCGCGATTTGGCCTTTTGGGAAATCGAGGTTCAATAATAACCTACCTCTTGCCAACATGATTCCTGAAATCCCGAAACACAAAATCCCAACTCATACTCCGTGTTTAGACCAAATTAGCCCTGTCTTGGAAATTAGTCTTTAATCCTGATTAATTAATCTACAAATTCAAGATTAAGACCTAACTTAATCTCATCATGATTTCGCAGTTTAGGGAATCAGGATTTATCGTTGACATACACCATGTATCCACGATCCTCGAAATCCTGAAATGCAAAATCTTGAAACCTAATAAGATTTTAAAACTGGACTAACTCAATTCTAAAAATGCGATTAATGGTAATTAATTTGTTTTAGTATTTTCTTAGTTCTTGGTACCATTGAATAAGATCTTTCGATTTTTGAATCTGGGATTGCCAAAACACGGCCACACGGCCACATGGATAATGGATAATTAATGATTTATGTAAACACTAATGGGTATCTGAGAGTTATTCACTGCATTTAAGGTATTAAGTTCTAGACAACTGCGTCAATACCTCCTTCATTAAATGACCTAAAATAAAGTTAAAGGCTTGTGTTTTGCAACTTATGCTTAGTCTGTCTCTCAAAAGTGATTTCCATTTAGCTAAGCTCATACACCTCTTTGCTGTAACAGGATTTTCCTTCTAACACAAAGCTATGGTGCCAAAGAAAGCACAGAAGAAGAGTGAAGATACAGAGAAAATGAGAAACCCAAAAGGAGGTATCATCTCTGACACTATGCCACATGCCATTGACTCCATTAAATCTTGGAGGCAAATCTATGAATTCCTGGATTGTGAAGTAAGAAATTCTCCAGCTGATTTTGAAAACCACTTTTGGGATATAGTGGAATTAGAGCTTCATAAAATAGCAACACGTCTTCAACTCGTGGCATACAACGATATGATAAACTGGGCCTTGGATAAAGTTGATATATTGACGAGAAGCATTTACAATGATCAAGCGGTTGTTGTCGGCTCATTCAGGCCAGAACATATACAAGTAATGTATAAAATCTCGCCAAATCCTAAGTACATTTATAATGTTGAATTCATAGCTGAGTTTCAAAGGAAAGAATGTACCGAGTCTGACCAAACATATCCATATCATATTAAAGGATGGTGGAGATATCCACCGAAATTTAGGGTAGATTCCAATGGAATTTATGCCACAACATCTTTGAATGAATACATGGTCTATGTAGCCATTATGTTGTGTAGGCTCTTCAGGAAACATGATCCCTTTTGGAAGAAGCATCAGAGGGATATAGTTTCAATTGGAGTAAAATTTTATCTGATAACCTAGCTTAGGAGGTTTCAAACTACAGAATGGCGAGAGCTAAAGGTCAACCAGTGGCCTTTTACATGTCGGCATACATCATGGATGCAATCTTCTTTGTAACTCCATTTCCCCTAATGAATTGGAGCTGGAACATAACCTGCCCCGAACCCATTCATGAATATCACTCTGTGCTATGGGAAGAAAATGCTAAGGACGCATTTTACGAAATTTGTCATTTTTTTGTAATTCCAATGCATAAAATGTTTCATGGATGTGAACCCCCTCGCATTTTTGATACAGTCACAGAAAATATTAAAACAATAGCCGATTGGTTCATTGACAAAAATATCTCTTACATTAGGGTTTATGGTTGTCCTATCCCTGCTCATGCACTTCCTAAATTTCTACCAGACAGATTGGTGTGTAGAGAGGTACTCCACCAGATAGTAAAAGGTGACATTGGATTAGACCTAAAGGAAACTCAGAAGAAGTCCTACCCAACTTTCCTTGTACATATCGGGAAATTTTCATTGTTGAATCTAGGTCATTCTAAAGTGGAAGCAAAAGCACTGCAAGAATTTAAACTGGTTGATATTGAGCACAGAAAGCATGACCCTTATAAATTAATAAGTAGACATTTGATGCACTATAATTTGAAAGCTTATGAACACGAAGAATATGTTTATGATGATATATTCAAGGATGTTAAAACCTACGAAGAAGTATTGAACAGGGTACGGGCCATGTCACCTGACTCATAGGTTTGTTTCATGTCATTCCAAAGTCATAAGCGAAGTTGTTTACCAAAGAATTTGCAGGGTGAATCCACGACCCCACCTACAGCGTAGGAAGGACCTCCCCCAAGCTTTGAAACAAATATATAAGATAAAGAAAATACAAAAGGGAAAATGAAGGAGACTAAAATACCTTCGCAAGAGACAAAAATTACTCAGATCAAAGAATCAAAGACAGTGAAGGGAAAGGAGCTAGAAACATCCCCAGAAATCCTTGAGGATGTTCCCAAAAAAGTAGGACGAATAGCATCGACAGAACTTGGAAGTCCCATTACTTCTTTGACTCCATTGCAGTCTACTTATGGAAACCCCCAAGAAGGAGCTCTATACGTTAGTGATCTTGAGCCTTTTTTTAGGGATGAGATTCCTTCATCCGATTATTTTTTTAGTAAAAAGAGAAAGGTTGTCCTAAAACAGGAAATGCATCCGAGAGGATATATGATGATTAAAAATCACAAAATCATTATAGATGGACAAAAGCTTAAAGAGGGATAATTCACCATAGAGATAGAAGGCACAATGGGAGCTCTAGCATTAGAAAACTTGTACTCTATAAGTAATTTGACAACTATGTTGCAGCAAAAGGACCAGATGATGGTTCAGTTACAAAACCAATTGAAGGAGACTAAAAGAAGCATCAGTAGGAAAATAGACAAAGGTCTTGAACGAGCCATATGCAATGACATTCAAGAAATTCAAAAATTAAAAGCAAGTTTAGATGAAGCCAACCTGAATATACAGGTCATCCAAACATAGATCTTTCAGCAAGAGGAAATAAATAAACAATTACAGAACAAGATTAGTTCAATCCAAAATCAAGTGGTAGAGATGGACGCTTTCCAAGCGCAGGCATTGGAAATACATGAAAAAATAGAAAAGGAGCAACAGGGATTCATCTCTAAGCTAGAAATTATTCAAACTTACTTTCAGGAGACAAGCAAATCATTAGAGAATATTCTCCTAAAAGAAAGAGAATCAAAAGTAGCCAGAACCACTTTCCAAAAGGCAGTGACCCTTTCAGCAAAAGAGGAGATCGCAAAGACTCACAAGTTATCCGTTGTAGAACAGATCAAAGGAGATATAATGCTCAAGGTTTGGGAGGCAAGCATCACTGAAAACAAAAGAATAACCAAAGAGGTTAACGATGATTGACAAGCAATTTTCGATCTTCTAGATAAGGCTTCATTAAACATTGGAAAAGTCAACTGTCCTGGGTTATTAGGAGAAATTAATATTGTTAAACATCAGTTAAAATTCAAGGAGGATCTAGAAGAAATACAAACAGAGATCTCACAGATAAGAGTAATTGATGTTACACAGATTGATAAGTGGATGGTGAGGCCAAATTTGAAGTTACAAGCTATTGAGTTTACAGGAAAGATAGTTGAAGACTGTCTGCCAGCACTACACAGGAAATTCTTCTTATTTGAAGCAAAGGATATTCCAGAGGCTCCTAGAGTGTTGGTACACCTCTTGGGAAAATGTATTGATTGTCTCAAAAAAGAAGAAGCAACTTCATCAACAAAAAAGTAAAGTGTTATTTCAAAGATTTCATTATTGAAATTGATCAAAGAAAATGAAAATAGAAATACAAACGGTTCAGTATTATACGTTCATGTAACCATTAGTCTTTGGGATTTAGTTAATTACCAACAAAAAAAAGGTTGGGTGGTATTGTATAAAGATACTTTCACAAGACTGAGAAGAGGCTTTTGTTTTTTTGGGAGCCGATTGTATTAGGAAGTTTTCCGATTTACTGTAATATAAATGATACTGAAGAGATTCTGAATTTTTTCACCTTGAAGCTATGTGTTCCTTTACTCTGTTTTAAATATCTTTCAATTTCTTTCCTTTCATGTATTTCTAATGAATGATTAGTTTTATTTTAACTCGAACTTATATCGTGGTTTGAATTTATTTAACTATCTAATTATTTACAGTTTTTCCTCTGTGATTGTTATCAACAGTTTCAAGACCTGTAGGTCATTTGGATGGTTATACCTTATTTTTCATTAGAAATCTTGATTTTTGTTTTTTCTGTTGTTATGACATGAGATTCTTTCAAGATTAAAGCCTCATATTCTCCAACAGTGTTTCTTTGTTTTTCTTTTAATATTCTCAAATTACTTCAAGCACAGGAAATGACCTTTACTGTTATTATGTTATTATTTTGAGTTCCAAATTCCTTTTATATTTCATCCCACAAAACTAAAGAAAAAAAATTCTAATACCTTTATTAAAATTTAAATAAAATTTCAATCCTCATGACTATCCCAAGTAATAGACAACCTAACATAGAACCCGACCTATAGGATCAAACTAGCATTGCTTTGAACTTATTTAATACCATTCTGCAAACAACAACTACCTGGACCGAATTAGAATGCTCATGGGCAGTTATTGAGAGAGACATCAGCATCCAAGAGCAATGGGAAGCTAGACAGAGACAATTGAGAAACCAACTCTGATCTACCTTTCATATTTGATTCTTACCCCCTTTTATCTTTTCGGATGCCTTGACGATATACTTTATAGCCTTGAAGTATAAACTCAGGAACGACATCTTTTTGGCACCATTGCCAGGGAGCGAAGAAACGAAACTTTTCCCTGGGAAGAACGACATTGACACTTTCTTTATTTGATATTGAACAAATATAGAAAAACCTTCTAAGGCTACCTTCACCTTTCACTTGGTGACTCCACGATAAGTAAACTGGATTTTAGCCGAAATAACACCAGAAAGAACCCAGACGACAAGCAGACCTCGCTAGTCTCTGATCCATAAAAGATTTTAAAGTCACGAAAATTTCTTAGACAAATCATCTCACCCATACATATTATTTGCCAGACCGACGTTACATAGTTGAACATTACAAAAACACTTGAGAGATCCGTCTCGCTTCCCCTCTCATACGATACATTCTATTTCCATGAGATATTATCCCCATATTTATGTGACTCTTCTACTCACACTTTTCAAGCTTCAGCCTCAAATCCATTAATGGATGCACACGGAGTTGCAGGAGCTGGGGCGATGCCCCAGGAGGACCAACAGGTGGCCAAGCATCACCTCCTTGAATCTTTTCTAAAGAAGCCGCTAGATATTCCCCCCTTGTCCTACCAGTTCCCCTACATGACCTTCCCAAAAATTACATGAAAATTCTTCCCAAATTTACAAGGGAAGGAGATTTAACCGCTCAAGAACATAAAAATTTCTTTGACCAATTTTCTGACATCCTTAGAATCAAACATGAAGATGTATATTCTCAACTCCTCATTCGAACTTTTGAAGGACATGTGAGGACCTAGTTCCGAGCCTTGGTAGCAGGATCTCTAAGATCTTACAAAGAACTTGAAAATGTTTTTATCAGACAATGGGGGGAAAGGAGAGACCACCTCTATTACCTAACCGAATTTGGAGCCCTAAGAAAAAAAAAATCAGAATCAACTCTCGAGTTCACTCAAAGATTCAACAAGTTGTATAATAAAATCCCAGTCGAGGTCAAACCCTCTCAATCAACAACAAAGGTGACTTTCACTGGATCTTTTGATCTTGATTTCTCTCTATTATTTAGAGAAAGGAGATCCCTAGATATCACGAGAATGCAAGATGATGCCTTAGAAATCAAATCCAACATGATGGCATCAGGAAAATTAAAAGCAAAAATAGAAACTATGAACAAAGAGAATAGGAAATTCAAAGAGCAAGGTGGACCCTCAGGATCAGGGAAATCCTCAAGAGATAAGATAAATGAGATGGCTAGGGTGATTAGAGAACTTTCAAATAAGATCTCAAAAATGGAACTCGATAAATTGAAAAGAGATAATTTTCCTAGGAAGGATTTCAGAAGGAATACTGATCCTAAGGCCCCTCAGAAAACAATTAAGAATGAGGATCAAAAAATACCAATCCCCTTAAAAAGTGAGAACTTTATTGGGGAGGAAGACCTAGAAGTTTTTGAAGAGTTAGATGATGATATAAATAATCTTGTCAATCATAATAAATCACCCTATTTATCAAGACAAGATTACGAAAAGTCCCTAAATAAAGAAATTAGATCGGAAGAAGAGGTTAGTAATGACACTCCTGAAGATCTGACCTATCAGGGTATCGCAGATGATATTATAGCCGAACTTCATGAGAAATACAATTTAAGACCTAGGAAAAAGAATCTTCTAACCACCCCAACAAAAAATATCTTGCCTGGGGGTGAAAATCATGAAACGACTCCAAAGGTTGCAGAGAAACAGACTCCAAAAACCCACATTACTGACACGCAACCTGTCAAGATGAACTCAGTAGAAACGCCCCTAATGAAAACGCAGGTCCCTATGAGTGAAAACAAATCCCCGCCACAAAGAAAAGCTAAAAATAAAGGAATGGAGGTCCCAAACATAGAGAGCGACAAGGCGCTGGGAAATTTTAGTCTAGAAAACGAAATAAAGAAAATCAAAATCCCTATCCCACTTGTCGAATTGGCCAAAAATCCCATATACAGAAAACAAATTGCCAATATGATTAGTTTTTCTGAAGACGATAGCCAAGCTAGTATGATCAACTTAGAAGATGATAAGCTGAACATAGTGTTTGGCCCACATTTCAAAGGTGTCAGAGACACTATTTCCCCATTCTATATCACGTTAACCTTGTTTGACCACCCATTGCATAATTGTATGCTAGATTCTGGATCATCTCACAATGTAATGCTTAAAGCCATTATGGATAAATTGGGCCTCGAAATCACTAGGCCTTATGGAGATTTATACTCATTTGATTCAAGAAAGGTCAAATGCATTGGTATGATTAAAGACATGGTGGTAAACCTAGCACAAATACCCGCAAAAAGTATTCTTATGGACGTAGTGGTCATTGATATCCCTCCTAAATATTGTATGTTGTTATCAAGGTCACGGGGTGCAAGCTTGGGGGATCTCTCCAACTTGACATGATGTATGCTACGATTCCTGTTTTTGGAGGACAATATACACGCTTATACAGAGAAACTAGATTGGATTTCATGATAGGCGACCCACAAAACCAAAATAATCACCCTGTATATATAGCTGATCAAGATTTAGGTAATTGTATTTTATCCATCGATGACGATCTCGATTTAGATATAGATGAACATTGTATAGAAGAAAAAATAGAAAAAGAAAAAATAAAAAAATATGTATATAGCACTGGTGTATGGAAGATGTTTTTTTACGGTGCTTCATCCTATCTTGGAGACAGAGAAGGGGCACTCCTTGTGGCTCCTGATGATCAATTTGTGATCCCCTTCTCCTATAGGCTATAGTGGAATGTGGACTGCACAAATAATGTGTGCGAGTATGAAGCCTTACTATTAGGATTAGAAGGCACTAGGAAAATGAAAATAAGAAACCTCAAATTTTTTGGCGATGCTGAGCTAATTATAAAATAGGTGAACCGTCAGTATCAGGCCAAACATCCTAGGTTGAGATCCTATAGAAATTATGTTTGGGATCTGATCGAAAATTTCTTCTCCTCTATAAATTTTCATTTCGTTCTGAGGAATGAAAATCAACAGGCTGATGCGTTAGCTAAAGCAACCTCAACATTCACACCTCCCACCGCTTTTAAACTGAAATATCACATACAAATGAGACACTGACCTTCTATACCAAATAATATACAACATTGGAAATTTTTTGAGGATGATGAACAGCTTCGCAGATTTTTAGAATCAATAGATGAGTTTGCTAAAACACATACTGATCAAGAAAACCAAAATGATCCTAGTTGGATCATGCAGAAAGGGGAAGACCCTCAAGGCTTTCACAATAAGATCGTGAATCAACGAATGCTTGTTCTAAAAATTAACTAGATTCCCAAAGGACTTATTTCCTTGGAAAGGTTATTTAATCAAGATGATATCCCTTTAAAATCCACCCTATAGCCTCAACCTGAAGAGGTTGAGCACTGTGACATAGGTACTAAAGAAAACCCCCGGTTGGAGAAACTATCCAAGTATTTGTCCCCAGGAACCAAAACTAAATACGCGGAGTTTCTTAGAAAGTACAAGGACGTTTTTGGTTGGTCATATGAAGAGCTAAGAACTTATGACACCACTGTGACTGAACATAAGATACCCCTGAAGCCTAGTGTCAAACCCTTTAGACAAAAACTCAGGAAAATCAATCCTATTTTATTGTCTGTGATCGAAAGGAAGTCAAAAAGCTCCTGGATGCAAAAATAATCGTACCACTAAGATACTCCGATTTGGTAGCAAACCTGGTCCCGGTTAGAAAGAAAAATGGGGAAATTATATTATGTGTAGATTTTAGAAATCTGAATAAGTCCTCCTTCAAAGACAACTATCCCCTTCCCAAAATGGATCACATTTTAGAAAAAGTAGTTGGGGAAAATAGGATGTCGATGATCGACAGGTTTTCGGGGTACAATCAAATTGTTGTCAACGAACATGACAAAGCAAAAACAACCTTCACCACCCCTTGGGGGACTTTTATGTATGACAATATGCCTTTTGCTTTAATGAATGCGGGTGCTACTTTCCAATGTGCTATGGATATCGCTTTCATTGGTGAAAGGGATAAATTTGTGGTCATATATCTTGAAGACCTAACCATTTTCTCCAAGTCTGATGAAGATCACCTGATACATTTCAAGCAGACGTTTGAGAAATGTCGCAAGTTCGGTTTGTCTTTAAATCCCAAAAAGTCTCACTTTTCTATGCAAGAAGGTAAACTCTTGGGCCATATTGTGTCTCGAGATGGAGTTAAAATTGATCCTAAAAGAGTTGAATCTATATACACAATGAATATTCCTAGGAATGTAAAAGAAATTCAGTCATTCTTAGGAAAAATATTTTTATTGAGGAGATTTATCCCAAATTTCGCTGAAATCATGAGATTAATCACAAATATGCTGAAGAAAAATAATGAAGTAAAACGGATAGAAGAAGCCAAAGCATCATTTGCACACATCAAGAAGGTGATAAGCGAGGCACCCATGCTGGCAAGCCATGATTATCTAAAGGACTTCCTTATTTTCTCATTCACATCCGAACACACACTCGTCGTGGTACTTTTCCAGAAAAATGAAGAAGCTTTCGAGAAACCGATAGCCTCTTTTAGCAAGAGTCTTAGAGACGCTGAACTCATATATGACTTAATAGAAAAACAAGCATATACTATGGTGAAGGCATTAAAGGCTTTTAGAACCTATGTATTGCATTCCAAGGTAATTGCGTACGTACCCACTAGCTCTATAAAAGACATTTTGGCTCAGTCCAACAGTGATGGAAAAAGAATACGGTGGCTCACCAAAATTCAAGAATTCGACCTGGAGATAAAACCAACGAAACTGGTAAAGGGGAAAGGTTTGGCTAAACTCTTAGCTGAATCAAATTTCAGAGCTCTTGGTATAAATGGCCTACATGGATACGAAGAGGGTTTGGACATGAATGAGCTCGATGAGAAAACAAGCGCAATCAGAATCGAAGATAAGTTTACCTCATCAGATTGGTACAAAAACATAATGTCCTACCTGCAGACTGTAAAATGCTCGAGTGACTTATCCCCATCCAAAACCAGAACGCTGAATCTACATGCAGTTAAGTACTGTATTTCTTAAAGTCAATTGTATTGGAAGGATCCACTTGGATTCCTACTGGTTTTTTTAGTCGAGTCAGAAATAGAGAGGTTCATAAGTGAATGTCACGAAGGAGTGTGGGGGGGACATCATGCTTGGAGGGTGACCACTTATAAGATCCTGAGGGCAGGGTATTATTGGCCAAAAAGTTTCTCAGATGTCAATGCCAAAGTCCGAGCCTATAATTGTTTCCAATTGTTCACAGACAAGCACAAACACCCAGCGATGTCGTTTGTTCCGGTCAAAACGGAAGCCCCTTTCCAGCAATGGGGATTAGATTTCATAGGCGAAATTTATCCTCATTCTAGCGCTCAACATAAATGGATCCTGACAGCTATAGATTACTTCACCAAATGGGTGGAGGCTATTCCAACAAGAAGGACTATTGATTCGGTGGTAATAGATTTCTTAGAAGAAAACATTTTCTCTAGATTCAGATGCCCCCGAAAGATAATCACATATAATGCTCAGGCCTTTAAGTCTATGGCTATGATCATTGTTTTCCAAAGATACATTATTGTGCTTGGTCATTCTACGACATATTACCCCCAAGGAAATGGACTAGCTAAATCTTCAAACAAGAGCCTGATCAATGTAATTAATAAAGTGTTGGACGAGAATAAAAAATCTTGGCATGTGCATCTAAAATATGATTTATGGGCTAATCGAATAGGCACGAAAAAATATATCGGCACTTCTCCTTTTCAAATGGTGTACGGGACCGACATGGTGTTACCTATAAATTTGGCACTCCCCGTAATGAAGCTTTGGCAAGATGAGAAAGAAGAACCAAATCCTGTCACCAGAAGGATAAACTAACTGATTGAAGTCCAATAGCATAGGGTCGAAGTGGATGAAAGGTTGCAGAAATACCAAGACAACATGAAAGTGCTCTTCGATCATAAGGCTAAAGATAGATATTTTCTCCTCAGAGATTTGCTTTTAAAATGGGATGCTAGGAGGGAAGAATTGGCAAAACATGGTAAATTCGATCACATCTGGCTTAGACCGTTCAAGGTTACTACTCCAGAAGGAAGAAATTTGTTTCTGTTAGAGAATTTGGATGGTGAAATCCTCAACGCCCCTATCAACAAGAGTTATTTAAAACACTATACGAAGTAATTGGTTTCCAAATTTCCCACTGTATATACCGGTTTGTGTTTTCCTTTTATTTTTTCATAACTTTCTTCGGTAAGTCTACTTTAGTCAAAAAATAAAATAGTTCGATGTTTTATTTTTTAGAAATAAGGATACAAATTTTTCAATACATTTAATTCCTTTAAAACCCTGATACTCTTCGTATTGTTCCCTTACATGATCTTGGCCTACAACCCAAATAAGCTAAGGAAGCAAACAGATTTCCATACATTTCTTGGTGTTTTCCATCCTCTAATGGCCTCTATCTTCTTGGGATCAATTACTATCTTGTATGATTAAATAATATGCCCCGAGTAGTGAATCTTCTTTTAATAAAAAATCAACTTACTTAACTTGGCATACAATTTATGCTCCATTAAAACCTTTAACACTATTCTTTGATTCTTCTCATGCTCCTCCTCAAACTTAGAGTAGTTAATAATGTCATCTAATAAAACAATCACAAAATTTTCCAGGTACTCCCTGAACACTCCACTCATTAGACACATGAAAATTGTTGGGGCATTTGATATCCTAAATGGAAATACTGTGAATTCATAATTCCCATACCTTGTCATGAATGTTTTCTTTCTAATATATTCTTCTCTTCTACTGAATTTATGATAGCCTAATCTCAAGTCAATCTTGGAAAATATGTTTTCACCTTTCAGCTGATCAAATGGATCATCAATCCTTGGAAAAGGATATTTTTCCTTATAGTGACCTTATTCAATTGTCTGAAATCAATACACAAACTTAAGGATCCATATTTATTCTTCAAAAAAAGAAGTGGGGTTCCCCAAGGTGACATGCTTGGGTGTATGTACCCCTTCTTCAAGTGTTCTTCAAGATGCATATGCAACTCTTTCAATTCTGGTGTGCCCATTCTGTAAAGTGTCTTGGAAACTAGGGCAACACTTGACACCAAATCAATAGAGAAATAACTGTCCCTCTTTGGTGGAAATTCTGGGATTTCCTAAAAAATATCTTCAAAATATTTTAAGGCTGGATGGTCTCAATACTTGCCACTTTATCTCTAGCTTCCTCTTCCATATGGACTACAAAAAATTGACACCCCTTCTTGAAACTATTTTTTAGCTGCATGGCTGAAATTTCTCTAATAGCTACAACCCTTGGAATGCCTTGAATATTTCCTTCTTGTCCATTCTCATCAAGACAAGTTATGTTCTTGTTTTAACAGTCTAAGACAACATTGTTTTTTTCCAAGCAATCCATGCCAATTAGATAGTCATATGAACCCAAAGGTATAATGTTCACATATACCTTTGTGTTGAATCCATTCATGTCTATTGGATAATATTTAACCAACTCATTGATCTTTCACTTAGCCACCATGGAAAACTAAACTAACCAATATTTCTTATGCTTACTCCTTTGCAAGTGAAATATTTCAACAATGTTAGAGTTTATATAACTATGGCTAGCTACATAATCAATTAAAATTGTTATGGGTTGGTTATCAATCTTACCTTCCACTTCAATCACGGGGGATTGATACACTACTTGCTTGTTGTCCAAGGATGCATAAATAATTGGCATGCTTCCTCCCATGTATTCCATTGTTTTATCCTCCTAAATGTTGTGGAAAGTCCTCACTTTTTCACCTTTGTGAGGCAAGTCCCTATATAAGTGATTTCCCTCACACCCCCAACATTGTATAGGATGTTGCCTTGTTCTTTTCCCAAAAACATATGTTGTATTGTGTTCATTTTGGGGTTTATTGTCCTTGTTTATTTGCTTGGGATTTGTTCTTGAAAAAGGGTGGCTTAAAACCTTTTTTTCTTTTCTCCTTACCCTTCATCTTATCATTCCAATTATTTTGGAAGACTAGCCTCCCTTTTCTTTGTTCATAAAGATGATTTTATCTCCTTATGGTCTCCTCCAAAGTCTTGGGGTTTTCATATTGTATCTTGTCACTATAGAAGGAGGGTAACCCACTACGAAACCTTTGTATTTTCACTTTCTCATCTTTTATGAAGTCCACATACTTCAACAATTCAAAGAACCTCTTCTCATACTCATCCATTGTCATGCTTCCTAGCTTGAGTTCAAAGAAATATTTCATCTTATTTTCATGGTAATTCTTAGAAAAATATTTCTCTTGGAAATATGCTTTGAACCATCTCCATGAGACCCTCTTCTCAACAAGATGCTTGGCTTGCTTAAGTTGGTCCCACCACATGGATGACTTTCCTTGCAAGTGGTAGGTTGCAATTCTTGTTTATACCTGTGATAGGTAATCGTGTAGCTAGAAATATTTCTTCATTTCCAACAACCATACCTTGGCATCTTTCTCCTTTCCTATGATCACCATTGAAATCAGGTGCCTTGATTTTCCTGACTTTCACCTTGTAAGATGCCTCCCTCGGGCCTTCTCCTCTATCTCTTGACAGGAGACACGCTTGGGATGCTCCTTGGCCCTAAAATGGCATGAGATCTCCCAATGGATTTATCTAGGTAAGGATGGTGCCTAATATTGCTCCTTCAATTCCTATCATTCCTATTTCCATCCCTTCTACTATGGGATTTGAATGTTGTCTCATGTCTACCACTAGCTTCTTGCTTTGTGCTAGAGTCTTTATTGGCTTGCTTCTACAACATGATCAATATCTATAGTATGTCATCCTAAGATTTCATAATATTTTCATTATTAACCCTATAGCTATGCACTTCTCTCTACATTATCCTCATAGTTACATGATCCTGTCTGTCTCTTCTTCCATTAGACTTTGTATCAACATTTCCCATGTTGACATGCAGTCCTCTCACTTCTTCTCCCTGACTGTAGGACCCTTGAGCATCTTCCATGGTTGTAGTTCTCATATAGGAACCAAATTTCCTTTCTTAACCTATAAATTCTATAGAAAATGTGCATGCAAACAATTTTTTGTTAGAAAAAAAAATACATAAAAAAGTTTTGAAAATAATGCATAATGTTTTCTTCCCTTTAATGACATCGGTCATCTTCTTTCAAGTTGATTGGAAAATTTACTACTCAAATTATTTTTTTTGGTTAGTAGATGGATTTTCCTCTCCAAGATATTTCCAACGACTACTTTCTTTCTCAATTATGAATTCTAAGAATTTTTTTATAGTCAATTAAATATTGTTAATTTATCCCTTTTGTATTCTTTTCATTCTGGTGCAATTAATCTTGGACACCAACTTCTGCCACTTGTAGAAGTAAATTTGTCATGAACCAAAGAAAATTGTGTATGATACATAGATAATAATAATGACATGAATTCATAACAACTTTCATATTTTCAATATGATGCTCTAGTCAAAAAATACAATAATCTAGAAATGACAACTTTTTTTTTTTTCACCCATTTTTTCAGACTTGGAATTTTTAACCAAATTGGTTATCTCTCAAACTATGCACTTCTGGAGAAATCTAACTAAACCAAAATTGTCTAGCTTGATGAGTATACAAAATGTTGAGTAAATAAATTTTTCCATTTTTTCCATGTGGGGACTTGATTCCTCCAAAAAACCAAAAAATCCCCCAAAAGTGGTCCAAAATAATGGATTTTCTCCTATTTCAGCATCCCCATTACAAACCCCTTAGAATTTATTCAATTACTTCATGGATTATTTCAATGTCTACTTTTGGACCCTCTCTAAGAATTTCCATGGACCTTTTCTAATGATGTGGACCCAGATCTTTAAAAACCATTATTTTTCATTTTCTAAGAACTCCAAGAAGAAATGGGCGGTGAACCTCTCTGGCTCTTTTGTAGATCCCCTCATTGCGGACAAAACCTAGAAGTTTTATTTCAAAAAACCACGTGGAAATATGCTGACATGGAGATGATATGGATTTGACCACCGGGTCACCGGGGCACCAACCACCACACTCAAACTTCTAATAAACTTTACCATTCGAATTTTGTCTCATCCACCAGACAACCGGGTCACTAGCCCACCCATACGCAACATCCATCCAAACAACTCCAATCTGACGTCGATCCACCAGGGCACCAGACCACCCCTTGTGCAACCTCCATCCAAATAACTCTAGTCCAACATCGATCCACCTAGCCACTGACCCACCAGACATAAGCTTCAACCAAATAAATATGGTCTGACGTCGCTCCATTGGGACACCAACCCACTGCTCGTAATCTTGAATACTTATGATCTGACATCAGTCCACTAGGCCATTGGTGCACCGAGTCATCGATCCACCATGTGTAACCTTAAACAATTATGATATGACACTGACCCCTCATGTGTAACCTCCATTATGTCCCCTGCCAAATAAGTCTAGTCTAGTCCACTTTAGCCAAACGTTTATGTTCTCTGCAGGCTCCACAAATTTTCGTGACTCTCTTTGCATTATGCGTAAGTAAAAAAAGGTTGTATTTCTCTTATAAATTATTCTATCAAACCTTTCCCCATGCATGTGGGATAAATAACAATACATATTGTAGATCAACGGTTAGGAATCCATGTAGGGTTAGACAACGGTTCTTGAGCATTAGTTTCCTGGAAGTCATCACTTGTTTTTCTAATGCCCAAATCACGAAAGAAAAAAATCGCTACAATGACAGGGTCATAGAGGTTAACTTGGAAATGGTTTCAAAGGTTGAATGACAATGTTTAACCAACAAATAATCTCTCCTCCATTGTTATCCCATGCTAATTGATTTATTTCATTCAAGAACTTCTCCTATCACTCCATTCCATGCAATTAATTTTCATCCCTAAGGAAACTCATCCAACGAATTTTCCGGTCATGTAATAAATTCTTGTAGGCCAATGGTGAAACCTTGTGCTTTGATACCATAATGTAACATCCCCCAACTTAACTGAGGAACACGATGACATGGAAAATAGATGGAAAATCGAAATTTCTGCTAATTCATTTTCTATAGCTTACCAACTACGATTTATTTACATTTTAAACCATATTTTGATGCCCAAAATTAAATGCATCTACAACAATTATAAATGATCATGAATGAAACTAATAAACTCATCCATAGAAACAAATAAAGCAATCAAGTACATAGAGTTAATCACAACAATTAAACTCATGAAATAAATGTGAAATAGATAAACACTTATCTTTTAAAACACTTTTGCAACTAGCCGTTGTTCTAAATATAAACAACAAGTCACCCCCGAGCTAGGGATAGGAATCCACAAGAGAAAGGTGTGTCTCATAATCCACTCACAAGTCATTATCACACAACCATTGGTAGTCTCCTACAAATATCTTGAATTTCCTCCAGATCTCTTCTTCTCGACCTTTCTAACCCAAGGAATGTATACCCCTTCAATGATCTTAGTCCATTGGGTGTCCCATTCATTTATCATGGTCTCTCTGGCTCAGGTAACTAGGTATATCTTTGCTTGAAACTCAAGGGAAACTCACTGCGAGGAAAAATACCAATTGCCAACAACAAACACTTGATGTTACGACGCAACTCACTTAGGAGTTCAGTCTTCCGGCCTGACAACCTCGTTCTTCAATTTCCAGCTCCAAAATGCTCCACATATGCTCCAACATGCTCCTAAATACTCTCAACATTCTTGTTCTAGTTCTGGTGCTCTCTTTTCTTTCTATGTCCTTTGTTTTTCATGCCTAAAAATCAATGTGAAAATCTTCCTATTTTCCCCATACAAATTTCCTCTATTTTTGTTATCCGCAATTTTGGTCATTGTGATGGTATTATGATAATGTCATGATGATGAAATATCAAGCTCTTCCATAAGAACATTTTCTTGAGAAAGGTTACACTTGTCAGTTTCCAGAAATCATATTTTAAAAGATAGTTCGCAGGCTGCTTATATAGTCACCTGCGGGAATACCTATTTCTCGCATGTTGCTTCAAGCTTGGGTGCGAACTTCTCACACTGTACTCAAGGCTAGGGTGCGAACATGATCTTAAAGAAGGAAAATGGATAAGTTCTCGATTCTTCTAGAAGGGAATCTTCTAGAAGGATGAGTTGGCTCTCGAATGGTTGGCAAAATACTGACTTTCCAGATATATTGGGATCATTCCCTATCCAAGTAACTAAACTATCTTCTCTTATATATTGAGGATATTACTCATGGAAAAGGTTAAGCATAAGAAAGCTAGTAAGAGATTGATTGGAGAATTGTTAGAAGCCTGTAGGGAGAACTGATGCTACAGCAGCAAGAGACTACTACAAGGTCATCACAAGTGGTTGATTTTCTTCATGCATGAACAAGTGTGTGTGTCAGAGCTAGGAGCTGGGAAATTCGAACCAATGTGGCGTGGGCCTTATATTGTTAGCAGAGTCTTAGATAAAGGAGCGTATGAGTTAGTAGATTATGATGGTGTGCCTTTGAGTGAACCCAGGAATGGGTTGTACTTGAAGAGGTACTACGCATAAGCCATTTGTGCATGAGTACTTGTATTTTATGTATCATACTGCGTGAGTGTGTTACTTTAAGTTTGCCTTGATGTTATTTGGTTTTTTCCCTTACATGACATTATGTTTGATTGCTAGATGTCGGAGTTTTCGCTACCTTATATTGGCTTCGCTGATGGAGCTAGTCGTAGTACCTAGAACCTAGCTTCCGCTGCATGGGCAATCTATGCCCCGACAAACGAACTCATATCTCTACGAGGTATATGTCTTGTCCGAGCAACCAACAATATCGCAGAATATAGTGCCGTGATTGAGTTATTAGTTGATGGTATTTCTCTTGGAATTCGCTGTTTGGTTGTACGACTTGACTCGCAGCTAGTGGTGTTACAGCTAAGTAATGTCTATTCTATTCGAAGTCCTACATTATTAAGAGTATATTTGCGGATTCGCCTCTTGGAAAGACATTTTGATCATATAGAATATCAACACATTCCGAGAAGTCTTAATACATTGACAGATGCTTTAGCTAATTATGTATTGGACAGGCATTTGAACAATTCATAAATCGAGCATATTTAAAATGTACACAAGTGTAAAGTAAGCCGGTAAAAACCATGTATATATATAACGATCAAAGTTTGTGTTTTATAAAATGTGTCCGAAGACCAAAATATCAAAAATGGAAGCCCATGGCTTCTACAAAAGTGACATCACTAATGATGTTCACGGTAACATGCTAAGGTCCTAGCAACCCTACGGAGAAAACGACCCATAGAGGTAGAAACTCCCACGGTGTGACGCTGATCGCGTCGTGGGATCTCTTCCAGAGGCATCTTTGGAACATCAACCATCAAGCCCTCTATGTTCTGCTCCACTGTGAGGTAGTCCTCAGCATACTGGGGGACTGGAACTGCTGCTTCTCCTCGACGCTGGATAGGAGAGCTACCATCTGGTCTGTATGCCCCAACATCTGTGATTATCAACAAGATTTTGGTGTTAGTCTTGGGATAGAACCATAAAACCAAAAACATTTAATATGATGAAAATACAAAAACATCTAAAAAGTTAAAACGTTGGTGTTCTTCTTACCAATTTTTCCCCACTGTGCATCTTCAGGCAGGGCAAGGTCAGAATCACCTCGAAATTCCAAGCCAGCGTATGCATAATCCTCAATCATTAGAACCTGGCCTTGGAGCCAGTCAAAAAAGCGATCTTCATACCTGACGATCGGTCCTGTCACATGTCTGGTCATAAGTTGGCACCATCGTAACATTCGTGGTTCGCTGGGACCCGGAAAGTGCCAATCTTCCTGAAGCCTATACACTAGCACCCTCTCGCAGAAGAAAGACACCAGAAATGATCCATAACCAAACTGCTTTAAGTCTCCTCGTCTACTTTTGGTCAGTTGTTTTTTCAAGTTGCGTAACACTGCATCAGCCCAGTTGAAGACCCGGGGCTCGAGACACTCAAGGGAATATTGAAAGTATCTCTGTAGAGCCATATGCGGGGCAACACTTCCTGCCATCCGAGCTGTGGTAAGTAGTATGGTACGGAGAGTGATATCAGTCACTCCCCAAATGGCTACTTTCCCCTTTTGTCGTTCCGCCTCAGGCACCCAATACTGTCGACAATACTCGCTCATTTTTAGACCTCCCCTGCGGTTACCACTCAAACTGACATATGAACCCCTTCGTGACAACCCGGTCAGAAAATAAATATCTTCAATATCAATTGTCAATGTATGAGCACCGACATGGAAAACCTGCTGATCCGGATCCCACATCCAGACTAAGTGTTCTAACAGTCGAACCTGGGCTCTCATGCCCGAAATGCAGAAATACTTTAGGAGACCACAGTCTCTTAAAGCGACAATAGTTTGTGGATTTTTTTCGGCAGCGGCATTATCTTCTTCGTGCTCTCGTTCCCTCCATTCGAGCACCATAGCGATAGCTATTTACCTGCATGGCACCATATAAAGATAATTAGTAATCTCAAAATATGAGAAAATTGGTTTGATTGGTCAAAATATTAAACAAAAATTTGATTCTGCGCCATTTGCAGGCTGAGTATAACACACAGTGCGGTTTTGCTGCACCCTGCCTTAAGCCCGCCTGCGGGAATTAGGACTTCTCGCAGGCCCCGTATGGGTAGCCTGCGAGAATCCTCTCGCGCACATAGGGTTTCAAATTTCAACTTAAAACTTGCTTTTTAACCATTCAAATCACAAAATTCAAACATGCAAAGAAAGAGGATGGATTACTTACCACTTTGATCCGGACGATTCGTGAAATGATGCGCTGACGCTCCCAGAAATTGATGTTGAAGATCGGAGGAAAATGGAGGTTTTTTGCACTAAATTAGTGAATGGGTAAGACATATGGTGAAAATGAAATGTAATTTTGTTTTTATTTACTTTTTGCCATAGAAAAAGTGGGTTTTCCTATTTTTCACTCTTTTACCCTAATTTCTGATGTGAAAGTGAGTAAATGACTTGCAGGTCTCTAGCAGAGGATTATGGACGGAAAAAACTTTTGCAATATGATGTGTTTTGCTTATTTCTTATGGTTTTTTAAGTGCTTTTTATCCGTTCTAGCACTCGCATTAAACTTGAGAACGTGATCAAGCGTTGTTTTATCCCTTTTCCGGGCTTGTTGAGGTTACACGAAAAAGGAACCCCCCTGGAGTTGACTTTAAGCCCTTTTCACGACTCCCTAAATATGAAAAGATTGTCGAGTGATCTTGCTCTTTTCACACTCGTTAAAGTATTTGAAGTTATGCGTCCTTCGAGCGATAGTTTAACCCTTTTTCGGTCTCGTTGGACTATTGTACGAAAAAGGCACTGAGAGAGTTCTCTTTTGAGTGTTTTTCCCAACTCTATAATCTTGAAAAAACTTTGAGTTTTCTTTCTTTGGACTCATAAAACAAACATTGAAAGGCCCATATGGGAAATGAGTTTTCTTTACGTGTTTTTCAGACTCTTGAAATATGAAAAACCCCCGAGTTTACTATCTCTGGACTCGTTAAACAAACATTGACAGACCCATAATGGGACCGAACCACTCCTTCCTAGGTTTCGTTAAAAATACTCCGAGGGACTCGTCCAAAGGATGAGCTTATATCAACAAGCATATGTTATCCTCTTCAAGCTTGTGTAAAAATAAAGAGGTACTTGCCAGAAATGGTGGGGGGGAATTTGGGAAAGTGATATATTTCATCTTTACATTAATTGGCAGTAAGATTCTCTCTTGAACATGACACTCCCTATTCATCATTTGAAGTCGGTTTGGGTAATCCATTCGTCTCTCATTCGATTTGATAACAAGGTCTTTCCATATGTCGTATTTGAGTCAATGTTGCCAAATCATTGGTCATGTCGTTCATATGTTCAAGAGCATTCTATTTGAAACCTCTACTTGAGTCGGCCATCTGCAGTTCTCTATTCCTTTCGTGTCGGCCTTCCCTGTGTCCAAAGTCCAATTGTCACATACTCTGTTTCACTTTCAAACTCTGTTACTCATTTCGTGTCACTAATGGGGGATACATCAAGGCCCTCCTGTGATGAGTCTTGTTCTGTCGACATCAACACATTATCCGGGATTGAGACTTAGAGATCATTCAGTACCTTGGAGCTTGCATGCCTCAATGGCAAGTTTCCTCGCTTTCGACAGTGGGTTTACATCATTGACCCCTGATTAAAAGATTCTTTCGATTGTTCAACATCAACTCATTTATTCACAATCGATAGATTGTACCGCAGTACCTTGGGAGTCATTGACATTAATGGTGATTTCCCTCGCACTTGTTAACGGTTACATCAATGACCGGTAATCAAGTGGTTTCTGCCATGTTCGACTTCGACACATGTAATCACATGGTCAGACTCATACTTTAGGTGATGAGGTTGAAGACCCTGGATATTATCTTTGTGATCCAGGTTGCGATGGAGTATGTATCATTTGTGACACATAGATCCACTGTGTATGTTTCGTGGCTATGTCGTCTTTATTGAAAATTTTTCGCATAGATCCACAGTGTATTCAGGTGGCTATGCTATGTTATGACTACATGGATCCACAGTGTATGATTGGTGGCCATGGTCTTTGTTTATGATGACATCAATCTATGATCTGAGTATGGGAATGCCTACCTTAGAAGGGATAAATATTATATTCTGTTGATGCTTGGATGTTTGCAGGTTTCAGATTAGATGTGTTCTTGGTTCTTGACACACACATGTAGCTTACAAAGTCCGTCGATTGTCATTGATTCCACTCTCAGACTTTGGGGGGCATTCTGTTATCCGCAATTTTGGTCATTGTGATGGTATTATGATAATGTCATGATGATGAAATATCAAGCTCTTCCATAAGAACATTTTCCTGAGAAAGGTTACACTTGTCAGTTTCCAGAAATCATATTTTAAAAGATAGTTCGCAGGCTGCTTATATAGTCACCTGCGGGAATACCTATTTCTCGCATGCTGCTTCAAGCTTGGGTGAAAACTTCTCGCACTGTACTCAAGGCTAGGGTGCGAACATGATCTTAAAGAAGGAAAATGGATAAGTTCTCGATCCTTCTATAAGGGAATCTTCTAGAAGGATGAGTTGGCTCTCAAATGGTTGGCAAAATACTGACTTTCCAGATATATTGGGATCATTCCCTATCCAAGTAACTAAACTATCTTCTCTTATATATTGAGGAGATTACTCATGGAAAAGGTTAAGCATAAGCAAGCTAGTAAGAGATTGATTGGAGAATTGTTAGAAGCCTGTATGGAGAACTGATGCTACAGCAGCAAGAGACTACTACAAGGTCATCACAAGTGGTTGATTTTATTCATGCATAAACAAGTGTGTGTGTCAGAGCTAGGAGCCATCGAAAGGAGACCTATGACATCAAGGCTCAGGTTGTAAGTTTCTCTTTCAATTAATCAATACAGTAATATGTCCCTTTCCCATAAAGATGATATCTCTTTATTACATGATTCCTT